>KZ308354.1:835845-942445 GCA_000376725.2 Ladona fulva | reverse complement strand
TCCCAAGGAGAAACGGACATGAAAAAAGTCTGACGGAACCGAGACTCGAACCCGGGTCTCCCAATTGCCGGTCGGTTGCTCTATCCATTGAGCTATCCCACCAGAATATTTCTCCCAAACGGCATGGAGAAATGTTCTGGTGGGATAGCTCAATGGATAGAGCAACCGACCGGCAATTGGGAGACCCGGGTTCGAGTCTCGGTTCCGTCAGACTTTTTTCATGTCCGTTTCTCCTTGGGAATCCTCCAGTTAGTCTTCTTCTCACGCTGTCAATTATGTTCTTTCTGTAGTTAACCGTAGTAACTTTACCTTTAGCATATAGCGTGAACTCTTTATATATACATGCTTTATTTTTTCAGTATCCGTATGATATTTTTCCAAGTCTCCTTTGCTTTTGGGCAGGTAATAATTATATGCCATGCGGAAGCTAACTTCGTGGTACACCATGGGCAGTTGTCGTCAATTCTAAATCCGGAGTTCTTTAAGAAAATGCAGTCTGCTAACCTGTCCAAGGAGAATCGCCATGATGTCTCTGCTTCCATCCCAAATGATGGGAGCTGAAAATAGCTCACCCAGTTCACTTTGTCGTTCGACCATGCTCCTAATTCTTGCCGATCACATCCTAATAACTTTTTGTGTACATCCTTATAAATATCTCTCTTTGACCACGGCATAGCTACTAAGGTTTTCGTCCGTTTACTCATATATGTTATACGAGGTATATCAGCAGTCGGTGGCCATCCGACAGGAAAAATTTCCTCTCCATTTTCTGCTTCTATGTAATTTACCCCGATCTCCTGCCAAGCTCTCAGTACTGAAATATGAAACGGTTTCACCCTTCTACAACGGAGCTCTCCGAGATCTCGCAAAAATAAGTTGGTCGTATGTCCTAGATTTCTGAATTTTCTTAAGTCATCAGCAGCAGCCATCTTCCAAGGTTCGCAAGGATTCCCTGTGAGGAATCTTTGGGCAAAAAGTATACAGAAGGCTCTGATTTTATCATTGATGTTCACCAGTCCCAATCCTCCATCTGCTATTGAGGAACACAACACGTTTGCTCTCACCCAATGTCTCCTATTTCCCCACACAAAATCAGTTAGCAATTTTTGGATTCTCGAGATGGTTTTCTTGTTTGGTGTCCATATCTGAAGTGCATGCCATAAACGCGGTGCTAAAAACTGGTTGTCAATTGCCACTCTGCCTTTTATGGACATTCTGATGGCAATACAACCCCATTTTGAATTCCGTTCTCTAGCCGCTTTAAAGACATTTCGGTGTTATTGTCGTCTACCTGCCGTTGATCATTACCTAACCACACTCCGAGATATTTAGCCACTCCATTAGCCCACTGTATTCCCATGGGTGTATCAGTCCGGTACCTCCAAGATCCGCACCAAAGGCAATTTGACTTTTCCTTATTTAACTTTGCGCCAGCTGCCCTCATATATTTTTCTGATAGGTTATCCAACTTACGGATATCATCTTCCCTCTTGATAAAGAATGTTATATCGTCTGCATACGCTGTCGTTGTTAACCTTCTTTCTGTCATCCCAGGGACAGGAATGCCGGTGAGCTTCTGACGACAGATGGACAGGAAAGGTTCTACTGCTAGACTATACAGCAGGCCTGACATTGGGCATCCTTGTCGGATACCCTTTGAAAAATTAATAGGAGGAGTGAGAGATGAGGAGACTCTAACAAAGAAGTTAGCACCTTCATATAGGGTTCTGATGGCATTCAAGATCACCGGTCCGAAACCAAAGTTAGTTAGAGTTTTAAATAAGTATTTGTGGTCGATATTATCGAAAGCGCTTTGCTGATCGAAAGTTATTAATGCCAGGTTGGAGAGTTCCGTTCCGTTTGCATTCTGAATAATATCTCTTATTAGATGTATGTTATCGAATATCGATCTTCCGGGGACGCTAAAATTTTGCTCTGGTCCTATCACTTCGTTCATAATACTACCCAACCTTAGTGATAATGCCTTGGCTAAAATTTTGTAATCTGCATTACTTAACGTCACCGGTCTCCAATTATTTATATCATGGCGATCCCCTTATTTTGGCAGCAAGGAAATCACACCTCTTCTCATGGAATGAGGAAGATATCCTCGGTTGAGACTTTCTTTCACTACTTCTAGAAAGGGGTATTTTAGTAGCTCTCAATATTTTAGATAAAATTCACATGGAATTCCATCCCCGCCAGGCGCCTTCCCCTTGTTAAGACTATGAAGGGCATAGGTCAACTCTTCGACGGTTACATCTTGGTCGCACTTTGCTCTACTGTTTTCGCCTAATTCTACGACATCTGTTTCTTCAGGCTCGCCGCCAGAGTGTGTTGAAAATTTGGTTTGGAAGTGTTCTGTGATGTACCTGCACATTTGTTTCCGGTCTTTTACTATGCGATCACCAATTCTGAGGCATTCTAATGGTATGAATGCCTTCTTCTTTGTCTCTTTTGTTAGCTTTGGCCCAGCAGGTGTATCATAGGCTAGTCTGCTTTCAATGTCGTGAACCGCGATAATTTCTTCGCTTTCTTTTCTGTACCACTGAATAAGACTTGTATTCCTACCTTCCTCACTTGCTCCTTTTTCTAGAAATGTCATCTCTTGCTCGCACCGTCTTTTGTGCCATCTAGATATCTTGATGGCTATTTCTTTCACCTCTAGTTTTGGCATATCCCACCAGTGGAGTACGACTTTATAGGATTCTCGGTTTTCTATCATCTGACGGATCAGCGCATCAAATCCTTTATCAAATTCGGGTATCTCTAGGTAATCTAAGTTTAACCTCCAGAGAGAAGTCTTCGACTTCATCTCCTGCATACTCACTGATGTTAGAAGGGCACAGTGATCCGAGAAGGATGGAATATTTTTCACACAACTGATTTTATGAATTTTCGAAAGTGATAAGTAAAATCTGTCTAATCTAGCCTTCGGGTAATAAGGTGCGTTTCCTGTGTAAGTATATCCCGGTTCCATCCCCCACACTTCTCGCCACACGTCGGCTAAGTTGTACTTATTTACTATCGCCTTCAATTGCTGAGAAATACGTGGATAGCGTTCGACTCCCCTTGTTCGATCCATCACTGGACTGAGCGTAGTATTATAGTCGCCGCCCATTAATATGATATCATTTTGGGAAAAGGTCAGTATATGGTTATCTACTGCCCTCAGTACGGATTCGGCCATCCGCGGATCTCGTGGAATGTAGACGTTAATTAAACGGTACCGATCCTTAACTCCTGAAAAACTGATTGTGATGGCCTGAGCATATGCAGCGAAGATAGTTACCGTACTTAACATTGCTATGTAGCAACCTTTTCCTCCATCCAATAGCGGTTCCTGATTGACGATTGCACATTGGATCGAAGACAAATTCATAATCATCTATCGCATGATCCAATGGGGCTTGTACACTGTTTGTTTCCCGAAGTAGACAGAAGTTAGGCTTCCACTTTTTTAAAAATATGCTTAATTGGAGCCACTTTCGTTCACTTCTGATTGAGCGAACATTTAAGGTTATAAAAGACAAATTATTCATTACTTTAAATAAATATAAATTAATTAATTAATCGATCGATAAATAAAATGCAGATCTCACGAAGGTGATTAAACAGGCTCATTTACACCGGAAAACGATAGCGAATCCATGGGTGTAGTTCGCTTGTTTTCTTTATCGCTAGCTTTCTGTAATGCCACTGCTAGCCTCTGAAGCCTAGCTTTCAGCGCCCTCTCTTTTACTGCATCCCGAAATATGAAGAGCTTTTCTATTAACAATGCTATATCAGCTGTGTATTTTTTTGCTATCTTTAGAGGCGCGTTATTTCCTTTGACCTCCTTAAGGAAATCAAGAATCTTCCCACTATCGAGTGGGGCGGGTTCCTCAGTACATATTTTAATAATAATCATACGGTCTTCCTCTAACGGAGTCCACTTTTCGCTGTCCGAGTTACCGTTGGAGGACAAATGTGCCTTTTTCTTCGCATGCTGCGCTATAAGTGAATCCTTCCTTCTTTTATTATTCCTTGATCCGTAGGAACTAATAAATGATTCGCAGTCTGAGTCACTAATGATTTCATCCTCTCCGGAAAGTTTTTCTCTCATTTCTCTTTCTTTGTTAACGGCGAATTTGTCTTCATGGTCCGTCGCGGAAGGTGAGGCAAGGGGGGTATGAGGTGATAAGGGAGTAGGCTCTGAAGCAACGGTTGGAGTGAGAAGGGGTGAAGGAGGTGGAGAAGGAGAAGGGTCATTTGGGGAAGGAGGATAAGAATTGACACTAGCTTCTTGGTTCTCCGTCGTCGCATTTGACTCCTTTTCTGCGACTCCTTTGGTATGTGTATCTGCCGTAGATTGGCTCGAAGGGGAGGTTGCAGTCAGCTGATCTCGAGCAATCAATGACTTCTCCGTTTGTTCCTCGACTCTTTTAGGACAGTTTTTGACAATATGCGCGGCTTGTTTACATTTAAAACATTTTAGTTCGTCAAGCTCAAGGAAAATGCGGTGATGCGTTTTGTCAAGTTCGATGATCACTGAATCAGGAAGGACAATTTGATCCCGCTTCATGACGTACACCTGTCTCCGAAAACAGTTAATATGTTCGTATCCTTGTTTTTTTGAGCCTATTGGAATCTCGGAGATCGGGCTTACCACTGTTACGGCTTGCTGTATTAGATCTATTAAATCTTCGTTTCTAACCTCCGGAGGAACGTTCGAAATTAGGAGCCTTTGTACTTTGGACTGGAATCTCCTGGCCAGAATGAATTCGTCCTGACTGCTAATTCCTCCATGCTTGGCCATGAAATTTTCCACAACCTGCTCTGATTTGAGGTAAATACAAATCCTTTCGTTAGCCAACCTTGAGGCATGTGTTATGCCCTCGCCTCCGCCCAAAAGGGCGCCCACTGCGTAGACGTAATCCTTTAGCTGCGTATTTTTTTTACTCGGAAATAAAATCGCAAATTTCTTGGATGGCCCATTTGAAGATGGTATGAATTTCCTCGGGGATAGTGCTATCACCGACTTCACCGGCTGTCTGGCAATCACAGAAGAAGAAGGGATGTTGTTCAATTCCTCATCTCCACTTTGCGACAAACAAGCAATATTCTTACGGCCGGATCCTCCTGCGACTCCGGCATAGGATGTAACTCCCAATGTCCTCGTAGTAGTAGTAGTAACGGTTTCTATTGTGTTCGACTTTTTAGTAATTTCGAGATGACCCTCGAGTCTTCTAATCAATGAGGTATTCGCTGCTCATCTTTGACTCAGCGAATGATTGAATTCGCCGTTGTAATCGTGGGGAAAGTGCGGGATATTCGCTGCCCCTCCATAAATCGACCTTTCTGCCAGGATGGGACGTTGAAATATCCTCTTGGAGTGGTAAATGCGGGAATGAAGAAGATCTCCACACCATTTCCGGAAACTTATCCGGTAGATTAAGATTTTTGAGAGAATGAGGGCGTATTACCCTCCGTCCCTCAAAGGAACTCATTGCCGGAGATTCGGCAATGAGCTCCGCGGAGAGGTCGCCGTCAATTGCCGGCGACCTTCACGAGCTCGAAGCCGCAGAACAAAGCACTTACGCAACCAACTACGCTAAAAACAAGTTTATAACTGTATCACTCAAAAAAACCACTTTCTATCTTCGAGAGAACAACAAGGAACAATGCTCTCCCAAGAAAACACAAGTAGAAAAACGAAATTAAAGAGAAAACCTTGAAAAACACTCGGTAAACAGAGAGCTCCAAGCGAACACGTCCGCTCCACTCCGCAGTCACTGTGTGTGTTTACAAAATTCTTACAGGCTTAAATGGATTTTGGGACCCTCTAGTCCAAATTTCGCGTATTAAATATGTCTACATTGTATTGTAATATATTACTGCATAAGTATATATCTGTATATGTATGTATGTATCTTGCAAGATGATTTTCGGTGAGTGGTAGGGAGTGTGACTCTACCTCCAAAATTCTCCGAAAAATGAATTCTTTAAGCTAACTAGTTTTAGCATCTATTTCTCTCACTTTTTTAGAAGTGATAGAGCGACCTATGAAAAAAAAAGACAAATAATATGTTCAACATATTCCAGGCATGTGCTATCCTCGAATTTATTGAGTAAATTAAACCTCTGTTTAAATATTCTTTCTTCTGAAGATTCCCATCCTGCATTCTGAAGCATTTGAGTATCGCTCAATGATTTTTAGTAGCCTTGCTAGAAAAAAACGTCTTGAATTTCGTTGCAGCTGTTTACTTACCTTTCGCTGTATCACTATTTACGATCAAGAGATTACAATTAGCCATTGTAGGATAGCGATTACAAAATTTCAAATAAAGGATTCACCTTATAAAACATTATCTAAAAATTGGGAGCAAAATATGAATTAGAGGATGGTTATATTATGCAGACTTGACAATCCAGGACAAAGAAAGCTGAATGAAGATGAAGTTCGATTTTTTATGAGGAGGTACATTCTGCTCGGTTGAGAAACAAAGTTGGCATCTTGTGCTTCAGATTAGGCAAGCAACGGTGCATGAAGAAACTAGAGAAAATTATAATTCAAACATAAACCGTGGAGAAATAAATTTAGAGTTTCTTGCTTAATTAGTAGTTCGAAGGGACTCTTAGAACGTACATTTTACTATTTAAGATCGAAAAAGAGGTTCATAATGATAATGCTGAATCAGTACCAAATACTTTGAAGATATTAAAATTGTGAGTCGGGAAACGGGAGCGGAAATGGAAATAAAATGAGCAATTAACGCTTTTGAGGTGAATTTGAAAAAAGAAATCGAGTATAAACATGGACGGTTAGCCTCGTTTCCTTATCAGAAACCCACGCAGACGCCGTGGGTGGTGAAGGCCGTTATTAAGTTTCTTTCTCTTTATTCCGGTTCAGCGGCCGTTATGTAAGCTAGAGGAGGAAATAGATGGAAAATTGAAGAGGCTGAAGGAAATTCGAGAGTGTGAAAGATGGATGGAAGGGAATAGGAAATGATGAAAAGATTAGAGGAGATGGAAGGTAAAAGGAAGAGAAATAGAGGGCTAAGAAGAGTAAAAAGTGGAGGTAAAAGAAGAGAAAATGTAAAGGAGAATTAAATTTAGGATAAAACTTTGTTTAAAGAGACCACGTTATGTATAAAATAAATTCGTTTTAGTTTATTGTCTATGTTTATTCAGTATGATATTTTTGTTTGACGTGACCACGGTCACGAAACACAGGGAAAGTACATGAATTTGGAATATAGGAATTTGAATTAGAAAGTCAAAAGTAATGTATAAAGTTAAAGCTCATATCTGAAGGTTTTGGTATATAGATATGGAAAATATGATAATCTTGATAAGTAGATCATATAGCATTGAAAATGAGGTAAAAAATGAAATAGAGAAATAAATGTAGATGGTTTAAAATTAAAGTAGACGTTTAAACTGAGGTTAGAAAAGAACGGCGAAACGTAAAATATAAGATTAGGATTGAGGAAACAAGGAAGGAAAAAGTGTTGAGTAGTAATACAGCAAGAAAATAACGGAAGAGGACTTAATTAAAAAAATGAGGGAGAAATTCAATATTTGGTAAGCAGAAAGTCCGGCTACTTTAGCGGGGGAGGAGTTAAATTAAACCTCAAAATCAAGGAAAAAGAAAAATATTAGGAAAAGTTTTATGAAAAGATTTAATACTAGTGGAAAAGCGAGGTAAACTGAAATCATAATGACTACTGCGGAATGAAGAATCGACGAAAAGAAAATTAGGAATGTATGAGGGGAGATGTACAGAAAGAAAGGGAATGGAATGGAAGATCGCTGGACATGATGATGCTATGTGAAAGGTCCAGAAGTGAGTGGACGACTCGCCTTTCCGACTCATCAAAGCGTACATCCAACGAGCCCTCAACCCCTCGAAAAATCAGATCTTTGCAATGGGAAATTTGCGTTACTGTCAATTTCCAAGGTGATTTTATCCACACCACGATCTCCCTCCACTTTCCCCTTCCATTTCCTTCGCCGTCACCCTTCCTTTCCATTTCACCACATTTCTTTGCATTTTTTCCGTGGCTTTTCTTCCTGTTCCTCCATGCGATAAACATGCAAAAGCAAATTCAAAAGCAAAGGCTATCTGTGCAGACGGGAAATTAACTGAAAATCCTAGCATCTGCTGTTGACGAATTTATTTAGTGGAAATTACAGTATCTGTATATTCATACCCGTCGAAATCTAAAAAAGTCAGAATACGTACATTTAAAACTTTCTTCGTTATAAAAGTGCATATACATGGTAGAAAACGTAATTCGTATTCCAGATAACCACAGGAGCGACTCAAGGTTGTTGGGAAGGCCGAGTTTAGTTTTATTGCGAAAACAAATCATTAAAATTGGCTATCAGACTTCGAGATGAATACTATTAGAACGGCAATCACTTAGAATTCCTATATTTCGTCTAGATTAGTTAACTTCTAAATGTAACGCAAATTTTCATAAGAAATCAAAAGTTTTGGCTGAATTTGGCACATTCGAACATAGTCGCCTTGACTATCAATCAAATATTCTGCCATTGAAGAAGGACTCTTGACAATTAAACGATTATATATCCCAAACAAAAAGGAAAATCTCTAAATATCGTTCATCATTAACTGCACTGTAAATACATTTGCTATTAATATGATATTTAACTTTCGAAGGAGAAATACACTGCTCAAGTTTTGGCTTTAAA
Organism: Ladona fulva; assembly: GCA_000376725.2. NCBI lineage: Eukaryota > Metazoa > Arthropoda > Insecta > Odonata > Libellulidae > Ladona > Ladona fulva. Next base: position 933,745 of record KZ308354.1, on the reverse strand, counting down.
TTTGTATTTCTCATGGCCTATATTTTAGCGTTAGAGAAAATGAATACTGTATAAATAAATCTCGGGTAAGTATATTAGCATTCGGGTAACTCCAGGTATTTTCAATGGTTCGAAGTGTATTTGAAGTAAGAAAGGATTGTAACTCAAACCTCTAGTTGCTGAGCGGATGCTCTAACTTTAAAACTATTACCACAAATCACGAAGATTTAATTCTCCATTATATTTTACTTCTAAGAAAAACTCATAAGAAACTAATTTTAATTTCTTTGAACCCCAAAAACCTTTGAAATCATCACTGACTACAGCCACTATCCAAAGCACGCCTTCATAATTCAAAAAGTGATATAAAAACATTTGGGTAAAGAAGGCTAACCGCTGGCACGTTTTGGATGACTACCTGCGTGTGTATCGCACACAAGATTTGCCTGTCTTTTATTCTAGAACGTCATCCTGCTTGAAATCATAATTTCAGTGTGCCACGAAGGAAGTGTTTATCTTTAAGATGTTTATAATGTTGATCTTGTTGTGCTAGGGAGTATTAAACACATTTCTGTCACTGCGAAAGCGATTTCTGGGACAATATTTGCATAAGGTGAGGCTTTCTATAAAAAGGGCACCTTTTATGGGGGTAAACATCCTCTCTGAGTATATCTTTGCTAAACTTCTCTCATTCCACCTTCCAGAAGACAACAGGGAATGCGCTGGCAATTTTTAGGTTAAGGATCGAACCGTGTTCATGGCGTGCACCACTTTATTCGATGGGATATTGGCGTTAGATATGCTTTTTAATTATAGGAAAATTTTGATCGCACCTTTCGGGTACGTTATTTCTGAGAGAAGCTAAGACGTTAGAAACCCAAAAAAGAGAATTATGGATACCGTAGCCAAAGACGTAGCCAAGGGGGTGGTTTGGGGGTTCAAACGTCCCCATTAACTCAGAGTCAACAATAAAGGAAAAAATTCTTTCGTTATGGCCTCTCGCATGCATTATGACGCACAAATACTCCTGGAGGTTAGCAGGGTATACATGTAAAATTAAATCAGATTCTATTTCCATTAGATTTTGGAATTATTCTTGCCCCTGTATTCCAGGCAATGCAGTATGTACTTCACGGGTATAACCCCTCCCATGGACAAATACTGGCTACGACTCTGACGGCAGCTGTTCTGAAAGATAGTCAATATCTCAATAAAATTTCAAGTAAATTCGCTTATTTGCATAAAATTTAGTAACAAGTTTTGCAAATTGTTGAAATGAAAATGTCGCATAATGCATATCGCATATGATATAATTGTATAAAATCAATCAAAGAAGCTTTCACTTTGTGGAACTCCATCCTGGTATTAGGAAAGGAAATAATTGTAGTGTATACTAATTTTTCCGATGAATTTTTTTAAATCACTCATAAATGAATACGCAAATACTGCTAAATATAGGAGTATAGAGTTTTCAACCACAAATTTGAAATTCTTTGAAAAGTAAATGAAGTGGGGGTACAATCCGATATTTCGAACGGTTCTTCGCGACATTTAACATTTTATCGTCTAAATCATGACGTAGCATTAGTTACTTGATGTTTTGCTTAAGTAAAAAGGTCCGACTTAACCATCTTAGGCGCATTTTGACAATTTTTTGCTTTTGCGCGAGTCTTCGAAATTCATGCTGAGGGCGTACATACCCACTCATGGGCATGTATTGGCATGCGGCCCTGCGAATATCTTTCCTCTCCGAGCTGTGCAATAATGCTATCGGAATGCAAACATGAAGCAGCCGAGAGGATGGGATAAGAGGGTGAAATTCTCCACGTGTTTGTCCAGGCTTAAAGAAATTTCTACCTTACCTTCCGAGAGGATTTTCGTGACTGGATTCGTGGCAAACCATCGTGAAAATAAAGCAGTTAGGACGTTGTTGACCTCGTTGCGTACGTTGAAATCGAACAGACCGCGTTCATATAATAAGAATTGCGTGGTTAAGTATGCCACACTCCACTTTTATGTACCAAGAGTGACAATCTATTAAAGCAATGATTTTTTGAAGTTTTTCGAATCCGCCGATTTTTCTGACAGTTTAATATATTTGGTACATATTCATTATTTTCTTTCCCGATTTAAAGATTCCTTGAATAGATTTTTGTCGAATCATAGTGAAAGAGGTTTGCTCCCCACAAACAACCTTAACCTTTCATGTCATTATGAAATGGAAGATTTCGGTGAAATACCACTAAATATCTGAAATTAATTCCATTTAAGTATTTTTAAGGAGGACATTTATCACCATGACCAGAAAGAATATATAAATGCGAAGAAAAAAGATGAGCAATGTGTTTATGCAGATTTCTCAATATAAATGAAGATCTTCATAAATAAATTGTTATTAGATTCCTTTATATTTCAATTTGGCTGATTACGAAATATCAGCAACCCTTAAATAAACGACACTGATGTTCAGGATCTTTGCTCTTACGTATTTATTTATATCAATTTTTCGACTTGGTTTCGAGTTGGTAAATCTATTTATGTAACAATTTTTGGCTGTTTATCATTCCAAACCTCAATTGGTGCATCAGTAATGACGATAAAATTCCAATCGAATTTAAACTTACACGGCAGTATATAAAATACAGGAAAAGAATCATAAGCTGAAATTCATACGCAAAATAAATTTAGGATAAAAACTCTCCGATAACCACTGGCAAAGACACAAGATTAATTTTACTAGGGTAAGCATTTTTCCATTCACGAAAGTATATAAATACGTATCATTCCTGTTAAAGATATCTCTTTCGCCGATCTCCCATCTTTTGAAGACGGATTTCATGGAATGGGATGCCCTTCTCGACGATTAATTCCATAAAAGAGCTATAACGATCGATGAAACTCAATTCGAATTCGAAAGAATCCCACAATCTCCACGAAATTTTTTGCCGTTCCATTCAATTATTCCGATCGCGAGGTTCGTCGACAAAAAACGACTTGCGATACATCTTCATCGGGATCATTCCATTATCCTTTTATTTAAACGAAATTGAAGGAGATATGAGAAATGGCAGGTGTTTTTTTCTTTATTCGTTACGTCGTTCAACATGTTGTACACGAATGAGAACTTCATTGAAACGGAAGTGTATAGGAAGATAGTGAGAGAATCCTTAGAATTTCCATCACAGCAAGATGTGCTGATACGTGTTCAAGAATGTAGAATGTTGTGAATATACTGTATTTGTTATAAGGGTTAAATGGAAGATGGGACTCTTTAGTCCCAATTTCGCCGTGTTCAAGAATGTAGAATGTTGTGAATATACTGTATTTGTTATAAGGGTTAAATGGAAGATGGGACTCTTTAGTCCCAATTTCGCCCAATAAAGACGTATTTATTTATTTATTTATTTGAGGGTGGTATACTCTTGAAAATATTGCTGAAATCTTGCGAAGTGTATCTCAAAAATCTTATTCAATACATGGGTATGAATGTATGTACTTGTATGGTACGTCCACCTGAAGTAATAGAAATGAAACTAGATAAAGGAAAAGGAATAGATAGAATCAAAAAGCCTTAAAATGATTATATTTCTACAGAGAATTGCCTTTTATTTTTTTTAAATATTAAATAAAAATATTTTGGTTTCATTTCTGCTCCGCTATTTCTTCTGTTTCACGGTTCTGTTTCTTGTCTCTAAAATCGTAATTAATCTTCTGTCACTGAACCATCTTTTTATGGTGACTTGTTCGATTCAAAACTGGTAAGCGGAAACTACTAAGCGTTTTTATTTCTTCCTACATTTTGATGTTTAATTAAATATTCCCACATGATTTCATAACGCAATTATCTTTGAATTGCTTACTTGGTTCACATCAGAATTTTATTTCCAGCATCTACACTTTAAATGTCTGTCTTTAGTGCTTATTTAGTGCTTTCCAAGTAATGTTCCACGGCATAATGGGTAAATGGGTATTTATAATGTTGGCATTTCTTATCGGAAACGAAAGTTCTGCATCCTTTTAATTTTACAGAGTATATTCACCAGATTATGCGACATATTTTATTGTTTAATGGGAGTTCCTAACAAAAGTAATTAAGTGCTTAATTCTGCATTATCTTTTATTTCCTATCAATCTGAAGTCAGCCTGAAGCTACCAAATGTATGGTTTGTAATACTGTTTCTCAACAAGCGTTTCCCGAGAAATTATTTTACTTATTTATTATTATTTTTGTGTTACGTTAATTGCTTTGGGAATGACGAAACTTCTACGATGGCTTTGAAAGGTATAACTACGAAGTCGCGTTGGTAGTATTCATTGTAAAAAATATAAAAATATTAAGTATTAAGAAAAAATAAAATAAATTATAAAGTTGTTGCTAATAATATTTTAATCATTTTAAAGAAAGCGTTCTTTATACTTCGTATTTTATGTCAAGAGGTCAATAGGTGGAGAACCGCTGGTCAAGAGTGTCGTAAAATTTTAATTTACACTTAATTTGGCAGTAGAGAAAAGAGGTTAAGGAACGATGCCGAAAGTGATTCGAGCGGAAGGGCTAAAGTGATTATATGGCCAAAAAAACTTCATTCATCCCGAGTTGTTTGGTTACTCCCTATTACTCTGTGTACCTCCATTCAATCACGATAAAATTTCTATTCGAATTGTTTGCGGTTTCACCTCTCCTCCCACGCTCAGAACCCGAGTGAAAGCCGCCGAATAGAAAAACATAACTGACACACACGCATTCCGGTACACACGCAAACAGCTGTCACTACACAACCGAACCTCTCAAGTTCCGATCCCTTAGCCCCCTATATCTATTAACCTGCGTGTATTCTGGCGCCCATTTTCCCTCTTCACTTTTCCATCTTATCCCTTCCAATCCCACGGAAACCTCATTTAGAGTTTTCAGGGTGCGGACAGGATGTGCTCAAAAGAGAGCTGGACCTCAATTCCGTCTTCAGCCACTTTCTCTCCTTATATCCTCACCTCCATTGCTACTCCCTGCGAATAAGCAATTTTCACTCTTCCGGTCCGAATCTAGATTATTTTACTCGTTTTGCTACTTGACGGTTTAGATGTTTCGAACTTGCGTCCCTTACTCTAGGAAAATAAATTCGAAATTTTAGACTAAACTGCAGTTCACGACGAATTGAAATTTGAATAAAAATATTCATAAAATTATAGCAGCAATATTTAGACTTATTTTTTGTTTTCATTGTCATTTTGTTTTAAATTGTGTAGAATAGGAGTGGCAAACCTATGGTTTATTTGCCAAAAGGACGAAATTGAATTGAGAGATTATTTTAGTCTATGTAATAACTCGTTTACAGGGTCTTTTTTCTAAATATCCCTCATTCATTCAGAGCAGACGTTTTCAGCTTTAGGCTTCTTGTAGTTATCGCGCGACTAAGAAAGATAGTAGATAGAACTCTAAATGTTAAATTTCTTTGTATGTTGTTGTTTCACTAACCTATCCTATATATTCGGTTTCAAGCGTGCTAGCTGTGTTAGACCTAAGAAAGATCTTCCATTTGTTCCATTGAAGTTCCATTTGTATGAAGTTCCCTTCTTCCGCTGTACAAGTTCCATTCGTATCTTCGCATCAGCACGGCTTTATAATGAAGCAGTAAGAGTTTATTGAAGACAAAAAGTATTAAAATGTGGCAATCGAGGATTTTATTATGGTTTCATAGAGTAGAATAATGGAGCGTATTGTTCACCTTAAAAGACGGTGGTATTCATCTTCTCGAAATCCTGATTATGCATTCAAATTGGAGCCCTTAATCCTATTTAGATGCATGATATACCGAGAAGTTAATTAATTTCGAAAATTTCATTTCCGAGCTTTATTATACTCTTATTTTCAAAAATTTATTTTGGAGGTCCTTGATTCATCAAAAATTCGCGAGTTAATTGCGAGGCTAAAATTTTCATAAACTACAAACACTTAGAAAATTATGGGAAAATGAAATATTTACGTTAAATATAGCCAATGTTATTTTTAGGAGAGAAACAATTCTTCTATTGTATCCGACATCAAAGATTCTGTGATAGAATATTATAATGCATTATTCCTTTCAATGGTTCCTGCGATACACAGTGTTCAAAACGAAATTAGAATGTTACGAAAGAGAATTAGCATTCAAATAGTGTAGTATCCATTTTCATTTTAGAGGTAAACATTTCATGGTAATTTATTATTCATATCAGTTAACGTGGTAACTAAAAAAAGTTATAAAAAATATATTTTGAAAAATACTGAAATATACTTATAAACAGTGTTACGTAACATTAAGGGAAAAAAATATTTTGTTGGATTTATACGTATTCAAATTACAGTTATAATTACGCAATACACAAAAATGCTTATAAAAACAAAACTTACTAGGAAAAATTTTAATATTAATTAACAACGGTGGAAATAAGTGACATACTTTTGTAAATTTAACAATATTCTAGTTTTCAATGTTTTGTTTGCGTCTTTAATATTTCTTCAATTTATATTATTTAGCATCTTTTAGTTTTGAACACTTCTGGTCTGATTCATATCCTCGCCTTGACACTCGGCTCTTGAATACATGTCTTTTTCCAAAACAATCTTCCCCTCTACTCTAAACTCTTTTCATGGGAGTGTATGTTTTTGCCTATCCGATTTATAGGTTTGAAATTTATTTTTATATACTCCTTGTGCGCTAATAACGTTTTTGATATTTCAAAAATTTCTCTTTTTTCCATGAAAAGAGATAGACATTTGTTTCCTGTCGTTAATAGCTCATATATATCAGAATGGGCATTCAAGAAGTCAATGAGAGTTGCACTCCTGTTTTTCAAAAGGTTTAATTAATTTATTAATTTTGGCGAAAACTTTGCTAAAGCCATTCGCAGCAATTATGTGGGATGATGGTTGATTAACTATATTTCGACTCATTGGACTGTGATTTTGAGTATAACTAGGCACTGAAGAAAAAAGATCGATGCAAATTTTCAACGGGAGCCACACTTAATAAATAACCGCATTTTCCCATCCTATTTGAGAAAAATGGTTATAGAAAGAAGTTATTCAGGGAAGGAATTGAAAATAAAATTCAATAACAGTTAGTAAAAATTGATTCCTCAGACATCAGCTTAATATCAAAGTCTAGAAAATAATTTTTCAGTTAACCGTGAGTTACTTTTGGTCATAGATTGTCAAGCGATTTAATGCATATGCAAGTCGTAAACTCGACATAATTATTTCTTTCGCTAAATTTATTTTCATGAAGAAATAAAGAAAAGGCAGTACTTTAAAGGTAATGTAAATAAGTATTCTTGTAGATTCACTAAAGACTTTTCTTATTTATAGTTGATAAAATGTTTGCCTGTGCTAATCCTATTAATTTATTCCGCCTTACTCATTGATATGTTAGATATTCTTAATGTCTGCATAGAATGTCGGCGTAGAAGAAATAAAGAAACCCTTTCGATAGGAACACAACCTTACTCCCGCTTTTGGCGAGAGAAGAATTGTAAAAATTGTAAATCGTATCATCAGCTCAATTTATCAGGAAAGTACTCCTCTCTTACAGATGTCGTCCGCCACAAAATGGCTATCGCATTTTCGGTTCGAAAGCACTCAATCTCCTTTTGCAGTCCCTTCCTGTCGCATTCTTCTTCGCTTTTCCTATCACTCGGTGCATTATCCCTCTCTTCCTATTATCTTGCTCCTTCAGACATGCCTTTCTTTCTACGGCTCCATTTTACTTCCCGCCTTCCATCTCCGGCTCACATAAAAATACCCTTTCACAACAATGGCAGACCCCGGGTTTCCCGGGTAACCGCGCCCGCTCTTCCTCCCCCATAGCATGTCTACATCTTACGTCTTCCTCCACATCGCCATGAAGCCGAGTGTTTGAGTGCACACCTGAAAGCCCACCATAAAAAAATCTCTTCCCTCTCACTTCCATCGTTTCTTTGCCACCTTCCTTCTCTCTAAACTTTGGCTTATGTTGTTTTCTGCATCCTCAACCTCATGCAATTCTCTTACGTTACAATAGAGATATTTTTATTAATCCAAATAATAGGTATCTCATGTCTAGATTTAGATTTTTGAAAGTAGTTTGTGCTATATTGAAGTGATAAGCCGCAGAAATGTGTTATTGTTTGTAACTGTAGGAAAACATTTAAGAACAATAAGTAAATCATATGAACTGTGTCTATTATTTGCAAGGTTTTGATCATCACCAAAGGTACGGATTAAAATTGGCTTTACGAGAGGCTTTTAAAATTTGTTAGTGAGAGAAACGTTCTGCAGAGTCTGAAAAAGTTATCGAGTGGATTTAGTTTTGAATCTTTGTATGCTTCTCGTTCCAGTATATAGGTAAAATTTTTGTATGTACAGGAACTTTTGAAAGTCTTTAAAAAAGGTTAATACATTCACATTCTGTTCAACATTTACTGTATGTTAAACTTACTTCTTAACGCGTGAATCTGTTATTACACAAAAGTATAAAGTTATTGGTTATTGTCGCGTATCGTTCGTGGAAGGGATGTACTTTGGATGCTACCAGTCTAGCATGTATGCATGCGTGTAGCATCTATTTCATCGATTTTTCTCGCAGTATCGGTTCGGCTCATGTAACTGGGAGGACGCATGATATCGAGTACAACTTCCAAGAACTTACTTTTTCTGAATTTATAAAGAAATTAAGCCATTATTTAAATATTTTATCTTCTACATATTCCAATCCTTCGTTATGAGGCATCTGAGTAGCGCTCTATGAAATGGATATGAATATGTCTACATTTTTTCTTGAAGATTCTGTTGTCTCATTCCCGAACGATCTTCTTCTTGGAACACTCCTTGGAAATATGCTTTCTTTCAATTCTCTAATTTCTTGACAAATAAGTAATATTTTGGGTCCACCTTTCCCGCAAAACTCTGCTTTGGGTGATGATAATTTTTCAATTTGTTTACCAATGCAACTTTTATTTCAGTACATTCTATTCTGCTGAGTGTTGATGAATGAGGCAGCTGCTTTTCTCCATCACTATGCCCTGATTGAGTTTTTGTCAATGTTTCTTCAATGAATAGTCTTTTTCTCGAAGCTTCAAAGGATTTTTGACTTGATTTTGATGAATTGGTAAAAGAAACATGTATCGATACATATTGTGTATACTAAACCAATCGGATTGAGCTACTAGTATGTAGTGCGTTCTTCGCATATTTACGCTGATTTGCTATGTTTACCATATAATAACATAAAATTTCATATAATTTAATTTCATATAATACCATGAAATTTCTTGCAGATATTTGAGCGATATTTGAACATACAAAAGGAAAGTGGATCGTGGCTTCTAGTAAAATACTCTCAATTTCTTCATTAAATTTAATTTATTTATTATTAATATAGGGAAAGGACAAGTGAAGAAACTAATCCTATTTCCTATCTCACAGATGTGGCTCGTTAAATGGACTATGCATTAATGCTGGAATTTTGTGGTTAAATTACCCTAATTAAACAAAAATGATCTTCCTTCGCCCCAATTGTAGTATAACGCGAATTAGATTGGCCGATGCCTTGTAATCATACGTGAAATAAGAATCACTCTGTTCTGCATCACTTATCCGACAGCATGAAAATTACAACGGGCTATTACATATGGTAGTTGCAGCACAATAGCGATGGAAGAAAATTTAAAGCATTTGTTTATCTCGGTTGAATGGCAAAATGGAAAATTTATTCCTATTATAGTATTCATATTAAGTAAGATTGTAAAGTGATTTGGGAGGACTAGCATTCGACAGAGAATTATGAAAAAGAATAAAGATGCGCATATTTTTAAAAATTCAGCCCCTTCAAGACTGCTGTATCCAGTAATACTCTTTCGCATTTATCTCTCTTTCTGCGTCAAATGCACCTGTTGATGGCATCCGAATCAATACGGGAGGGGAGGAGGGGAATGAATAGAATGCGGGAGAGAAAAACCATTCTTCCTTTTCCTTTGTGACTGCGCTTTGTGTGGCGAAGGCTGTTGTTTTTCTTCGGCGATCGAATTAAAACGAAGCACCGTCCGCAAATTCAATCGAAATGCCTTTCGGGGATTTTCTCATGGATTGGGGTGGAAAAGAAATAAATTCTCTACAGGTCGATCGTCGGTTGCGGACGCTGAAGGTTCACACGCAAGCGGTCTAATAACGTGAAACTCTTATAGATTAATACATGAGCTCCACTTTGTGATCAAGAAGTGCGTTTTCTGTTTGAATGGATGGCCTATACCCGTTTTATTTAAAGGGAATGGAAGTAAAAGTGACTGAAACTCAGTAAATAATTAGTTTGAAGATTTGTGTAAAGTGCCAAAGAAGGACAAGCAGATTTGTAAGTCTATTAATTTACGTTTCCAATGATATTCAGAACTGGTTACTAAAAATTTACTACTTTTTCTTGTATTGCTATTTATACTACGAGTTACGACGAGTTTAGTAAATATAAATGATTTCTCTTAGTTTCCATCCGTTTATTTATTAAGGGAGAATCCGATTCTTAAAATGATAACAATATTATGATTAATAATGGTACGAGTCTGTGTAGATTCAATATATACTATTATAGCTGAAATGATGAAAATATTTTACGTATTCTGTAGCCATCAACGTTTACGGTCTCAGATTCATTTGATATTAGCAAATGCGGGAATTAACTCTTCCACTTTATAAAAAATGTAAAAGACGTACTCTTTGTATGAACGTCATATTTTTGACAACGTGAGAAAAGTCCATTTTTACTGCTTCAGTCAAAGTATAAAAATTACCTTATGCTTTGGGGTAATATAAATTAAAGAGCCGTAATTTAGCCTTGATAATAGCAAAAACATTTACGTTGGAAAATTCTTCGTCGGAGACTATCGGAGGGCGTTGGTGATTACGAACTGTTATAAAAAACCAAGAAAATTTTTCCCATAGCATGTCATTGCTAATTTACTTCATAGGATTTTCATGGAGCATGAATGTTAGCATTATCTACTAGCTTATAGATATTTAAAGGGTATTAGCAAGTAAAGTTTAATAATCTCAAGGAGGCATATCATGAGATAGATGTTCAATGTGGTGGAAAACCTCTTGGCGACATATTAATCTCTCCTTGAGAACTGGAATTCGAGAGGACTGAAAATTTCAAATTATTAAGGCAAAGAAAGTACCGCAAAATTGAAATGGGGAAAGGAGATTATTATGTAGACATAAACGATCTTGAGTAATTATACCAATTAATTGGAAAGAATCCAGTAAACAATGGTATGAAAGCCGGAAATATAGACGAATTATTTAGCTGAGAGATATACTTCTTGTAAAGTTAGTATAGGGTAAGAAGAAAGATATACATCTGCATGGATACTATGCATGGATGAATCTTCTGGTAAGATAACTCAATAGTGAGAACAGTCGACGGGAAACGAAAGACACCGTTTGAATACCGGACTTTGTCAGACTATTTTCATCTAGTTTTTTTTTGGAAAGTTAAATTTCAGTTTATCAACCTCTACCGCAAACACAATGTTTCTATGTCTAAGTTTCATTACAATTCCTCCACCCGTCGTTCGCTCTTGAACATGTCAATTATGGAAATGTTCGAATGAAGAACTTGCCCCTCCGTAAACATACAGCTAAAGCCATAAAGACGAAGTAGAAGAACCACTTTAAAACCATAAATATGAGAAGAACCACTTGTTTAAAAACAACTCATTTCCGTAAGAATGCAGAAATTCAATATAAAATTATTGCATGAATTGCTTGATTCTAATCAGTATGACTGAGTAGAAATAACAATATGAACAACCTCATTCCGTAAAGGAAGTAGTAGTTGCAGAGTTTTGAAAGGAATAGCAGTTGGTAAAAGGCCGGAAGAAACGGAAAAATGGAGAATATATTAGAACAAAAAGAACTAATAAAAATAATCTTTGTAAGAACATCGATAGTTTATAGTTTAAATAGCAAAGGAAACTGCCTGACAACATTAAAGTTGTGTTTACTAGCATCATTTCAACATAGGCAATCTTGTTATTTCATTGACAGAGGTATTTCATTGACAGCAGACAAAAATATAACCGAGACGCCATCTACAGGAAGAACAGCGAAAGGGATTGGGAAATCGAGTCTGGATTTCCAAAGTAAATTTCGTTCCCCCCGGTTCATTCAGAAGGCTGAGTAGATCATTGAATAGAATCATCCTATACAGATCTCGGGGTAGGTACTTAGTTTTTGCTTTACCTTTCCTTGAGTTATCCTGCAAGACGCAACCAAATATACAAGTTGTTGGTAGTGTTGCATAATCTCCAGGATCAGTCAGTTATGAATACATTTTATTTCCCGGCGTTTAATTTTTACTTTAACAAGAGAAGATTCAAGACATTTTTTATTCATACCTGCTTACTAGGTTTTTTTCAGATTTATAAAACTGCCTAAAATAATTGTGAAATATATTGCATTATTTGATTGCGAATTAATGGGTTACCTCCCCCTCGTCCATTAGATACGCAAGGTATTTTTGCTGTAGATGGATTTTGAATATTGTCACGCTTTGAAAAAAAATTACCGATAACAACAGAAACTACAATAATATCTATTAACATATAAACATTAAAAGTAAATTTCCTTATTCAAGGTTTAGAAAAACAAAGGAAAACGGGTAAGGGTGACTTTGCGCAAGATGGTGTGCACCCATCCCGAATGGCTTGGAGAAATGTTCTGCCGGGATAGCTCAACGGACAGAGCACCCGACCGGCAATTGGGAGACCCGGGTTCGATTACCGGTCCCGTCAGACTTTTTTCAAGTCCATTCTTCCTTGGGTTTCTTTTTTTTAGAAAAACAATCTACCCACTTGTTATTTTGAACGTTGCACTTGAAATATATGATTTAAAAATATAAAATGCATTTTCATCACATTGAGTAAAATGTTTGATTTTGTTTTAATGTATTCTTTTCCGATATCCCGTATATAAAAACAAATAAAATTCTTCCATAAATTAAAATCAACTTTGAGAATTCCGTTTCCCTTTTCTAAACCATGAAAATTATAGTTTTTAATTATACAGGAAATATTTTATCTGCACCTATTATATGAAATATTAATTTGTCCTTATAAAACGCCATCTCATTGGTTAACAGTTGAGTGTGTTAAATAAAACGTTAAACTTCATACAAAAATGTTACCGGAATAGTAGCAAATAAATTGATGATTTAAAATGCAATTATCATAGAATACTGTATTCATTTCCTCCCTACTCTAAATACTGTCTAAACTAAAAAAATAAAAATACTTTCCCAAAACTAAATATGTCTCTTTTAATGTTAATAAGGTATATGCAATGTTATCGATGGTTTTGTAAAGAATTATATGACATGTCGATGACTGTTAGTGTAGCAGTCGTTTAAACTTTTTCTACAAATTAAACAGCAATCAGATCTACACCAGGTCCTCACGATGTCGCATCAAATAAGTACAGCAGCTGGAGAAGCTCGGATGAGAGGGAAATTAAGGATCAACGGACCATCAAATGACATCTTTCCCTCTTGGCAAAATCATTCCGCGTGCTCACCGGGATACTCAAAATCACTGCTCGGTGATGATATTCAATCTGAGAATTATAACCAACGTAAATGGGGTTTCTGAAATTAAATTATCACCGGGCGGGGGGGGGGGAGGACAGAGGGGGTGAATATACGGGTGGTTTAAGATTATTCTCGTTAAAGAAAGCAGGGAAAGGAAGGGGCATGTGAATATAGAGATCTTAGGAGTGAGGATGAACATCTAAGACTTTTGCCTTCGATTCTATCATCTAGAAACTGAGCATGGGTGAAGTACTGGGTGAGTTGGTAATCATTACTTCGTTAGAAGTCCGCAATCGCCCAACAGAAGAGGGCTAAAACACAAGGTGGCCTCAATAACTTAGCCCCTCCCATTCCTTCACTTCTGTCGTGATGGTGATTACGCCCTCGAGACCGCATCCACTTATGCCATCTTCTCCTCGTTCAAACTAATCTTTATCCAGAGAGAGAAATCCTTTGAAATTTAATGCCTCCCCGTCCCACCTCTCCGACCGCAACTTCTCTCCTTCAATGGCATCCATTTTATTCTCCTAATCCCCTCTCCTTCTGCTCTGCGGCGTCCTTTTTTTCGCCGGGACTTTCTCTCTGAAATGAAATGCCTTCTTCTTTTTCATTTCTTGCCTTCAACGTGAACTTTTTGGTTCGTCTCTCCCTCGATGTTTCTCTGAGATCGTTATTTCTGTTTTTAGGGACAAGAAAAAGATATCCAAGGTTAATTCAGCGTGAAACAAACTTGTAGGTAATAATTTCAAGGCAGTTGAGGAAGTCAGAGGGCATCCAAGAATTTTGAATCTTAAAAAATGCCAAAAAGGGGGCAATTTTACGAAAATTAGTCTGTGATAGCAAAATTATAGAAAGAAATTTTCGGATTATATTTTGCTTGTCCTGTTGTCAGTAAATGAAAAAACTGTGTTCTTTAAGTTTTATCGCGCTAGGATAATCGCCGCAGGAGCATATGAATTGCTTTCATGGAAAGATGAAGTTTTCATTTCTAAAATGCACTTCTCAGGAACGGAAATCAAAAGGTGTCATCGGCAACGAAATTAAAGTGAGTAATGTACTTTTGACACTTTAATGGAGAGTATCTGAATTTAAGAGATAAATGAATTGACAATAGTGGAGATCAAAAAGCAAATGTAAATAATCAATATAATTCGACCTTACTTCGTGGAACACCATTTAATAAAAGAGAAGCAAATGTAAAAATGTAATTTTTCAAATTAAAAACAATGATAGATGTGGAAGTGTTGTCAATAGAATGTTACAGAGGTTTAAAAATATTGCGTAAGCATCATGTTGGCAGATGGATGGATTCGCGTTTGGAGAACGAACGGAATTTCGGATTACCGGTTACCGGAATTATTTCGGATTACCGGTTTCTAGATCCGTGTTTCCCGGCTTATAAGACGCACCGGCACATGAGAAGCACTGTGACTTATCATGTTAGAATTTAGAAGAATGTTTGGATCAGACAGAAAAGTATCAAAACACCTATTTTAATGATAACACTTTATAAAAAGAAAATGTAATTGTTACATTAAAAGTATTAAGTATTTAAAGTAAGTTATTATCGACTTTTGTAATAAAGGCAACCATTATCTGTGACTGACGTGGGAAATTTTTTTTCATAGTATTTTTCCCGGCGAATCAACCTCGATGTTAGAAGACAAAGTTATACCCTCGGCGCATAAGAAGCTGTTTTTAGGGCACATTTTGGAGTTCAATAAGTACGTCTTATGGGCAGGGAAGACGTGAAGGTGAAACATCCCACTTGTTCTCCAAACGCGAGTTCCATCAGCCAACATACGGCTTACGGAGTGTTTTAAACCTGATAGTTTATTAACAGCTGTGCAACAATTCTCTTTCCTTGCAATAAGAATATAATTAGTAGAGTTCCACTCTACCAGCTTTAAGACAATTTTATCAAAATTACATGTCAGCCGGAAAATAGGCATATTCCTCGTTCTTCCTCAACCCCCTATTTTCTCCATCAAAATGCACCACATGTGTGTCGCACTGGGACTTGAGATGGAAACGGGCGGCCCTGTTTGTCAGAATTTAAGCGCTAAATGCCCTCATGTGGCGCTCCTCAAACCCGCCACCGAAGAGCGGATAAAACCTCTCCCGCAGTTTCCTACATGTGACCCTTTTCCAAACACTTTCCCAAACAGCACACGAGAAGTCACTGCTTAGAATCCCAAATTTAAGGCCGAATTTCTCCACAGGATTTAATATTGTGAAAGGGCACGAGCATTCCTATAGTTTGTTTCCAGGGATTTGTCAGAAATGATAAATAAAACGGAACGCCAAAAGAATACCAGCCTTCGTGGTAAATCCTTAAGCGAAACTTACGAAATAAAAGCTGACAATATCGGGACATTTAGTCGGTGTCTGCAATAGAAAGTCAGCCTTAAATGCGTAGGATTGAACCATATTCCTGAAAAGTTGAATATCTTTTCGCACGACTGCTATTTTTATGCTACCGTTATAATACAAAATTCACGTATCACTACTATCATCGATGGATAGTAACGGCCATCCACAACTCATTGATTTAGGAAGTTTCATCGTTGCTAAATAACGACAAATTGAAATCTTTTTTGTTAATTAAAAGTAAAAACTAAAAATATTCATTGTTTACCTCATTAGCCATCATTTTTATCTTGACCTAACATTTGATAAAAAACGAAGAACTAATTCCTGTACAGCAGAAATGGAAATTTCAGGCTATGCTTAAATTGTATCATCCATTTCATCCATAACCATAATACCTACTGACGCACAGACTACGTTTGTTAATTTCTTAGAATGCTTTCATTCAATCTTATTACGAATAAAAACTTATTATCATTTACTCTTGCAATTGCAATTAATTTGGACTTTATTGCAAAAATAAATCGTACGACTAATAGTAGTCTAAATTAGAAGAATAAACTAATGAAGCCTAATATTCTTCCATTCTCTGCTTTGAATATGTTTCGGAAGTATCTAAATCTATATCTGTACCCTGCTAGCCGCCTTCGGTGTGTAGTAGTTGGAAGCCCATTTTAGCATACAGCTCCAGTGAATCTAATTAGCAAAAACAAGACAAAACTCCGAAAAAATGGCGTAGTCCGCACAGGGAAACAGAAATATCCAATGAAAAATCCATATAAACTGAGATCCTTGGTAGTCTTATACTTTGGACAGATGTAACTTCTAAGAAATCGCTTACGGAAAACCTACTTTGACGACTTTCCCTTCTTTCTGTACATGACGCATTTCTTGTTACCTAATGAACGTGGAACGTGGAAGCGAAAATTGACGAGAGTCGTAGCGAGATAGTGGAAATATATTTTATGTTCCTGAGTTAACGAATAAAAATGAGGATAAAAGGGAAAAGTTCCATTCCGACGGAAAAAAAATCCATTCATATTTGAGAAAAATTATTCACAATTTAAACGTAGGCTAAATGACGCAATTTTTCAATATTCATAAATTGAAATATTCAGACTGATGCGCTACATTTAAATTATACTCATTCCTTGGAGGGTTTATTATATGATACCTATATCCCTTTTTTCCTATATTTTCCCAAACAATTTTTCTCTACGTGTAGGATAAAGTTTTTATTTCATTCAGGAATTACTTACTTCGTCATATACTTAGTATACTTCGTTTACATAGTAATCAAGTGAAAGTCTGAAATATTTTGTGTAATATCTTCATTTGTTATCTAAGTTACATATCTGTTTTCATCGTTTTCATGGCATCTTATTCATTAGTGAAAATTAAAGGCTATAAATGAGGCAATGAAGATTGGTATAAAAAGCGAATTTTAAATAATTTACAAATTTTGTGATGATTGAAGCAAGAGATTGTATCTGGATAATACAAAATTTTGATGGGTAAGATATTGCTTGACGTGGAGAGAGTCGAGTCTTAAGACTTCGGATAAGAGGCAAACCCTAAATAGAAGCGTGAAGTTGTGAGGAGCTAAGCTAAGGAATTCTACTGCTGTGAAAAAAGAACCCGAAATAATACGGAGAAGACTTTCGCAATTTGATAAATTGATTAAAGTAGTCAAGTCAAGGGAATTAATTAAATGATCAATAAAAAAGATCTTTATTTTACTATGGAGGTTTTTTAAAGTTGACTAGTACCAATGTGATTTTTTGTGAAACTTGGAATTTTGATTATATCTACTGATATGATGCCATTAGAAATTGAAAATAAATCTATAAGTTTATAACGTAAAAGAATTTAGCGAGTCGTGGAGTCAAAATATCTATTTTGTTGACTTTTTTCAGCACCATATTTTGTACCTTATTCTCTCACGTCTAAATTAAGGCACTCGTCATTGATATCACCTTATTTCAATTATAAATTTAAACATGACTTAAAAGTGTTGATTTAACGATAAAATTATCAAAAAATATCTAATTAATGATCTGAAAATCTACTTACCCAATATAAGAAATTCACCCGTTGGGGAACTTCGTAAGTGTAACTTCAGAAGAATGAAAACTTCTTAATATTCGAATTTTTTTTCTGTAGTTTCCTTATGAATAAATTACAAGAAAGTACGATTTTTGGAACAGGGAAAACCTTTCAGAAGATTCAAAAACTCGTGAGAAGAAGGTTCACTTGGAATCTTAACCCAGTTTCGAAGCTGTAGCGCGAGATGAGGAAGGCGCGTCAAGGTGTCTCATTAAGGGAAACTTCTTCTTCTCGAGAGAGAGATACAACCGAGATGATGCACACCTGATACCCAATGGAAGCTCATATAGATATCGCGTCCGGCACAAGACGATACATTTTTAAAAAATTCGATTGGAAAACTTTAAGGAAATATATCTCTCGAATAAAGTCCCTTTCTAGAGCTCCTGAGCCAGGAGGAAAATTGCCCATGTTTTCAAAGCTGCGAAGGCATCGAAGACGCGCCGAGGACTTGAAGAGAATATAAGATTTAAAAAATGTTCCTTCTCCATCCTTTGAAAAGGATACGCTCGCTATATTCTTCATTTTTGCAGAACACAAGGCTTTACGTTTCAGGTCAAACTCTTCCATAGGGAATAAGTATACACAACAAACTCGCAGTCCCATATTTTCCTTAGTTCGAACCTACAATGTAAAAGGGAGAAATTCTCTACATGAAATTTCACGCTATGAGCGGTATAAAGATCTCAAAGAACCAAGCAGATGGATAAGTCAGTTTGTTGGGAGAAAAACCTTTGGGGAAAAAATGTATAAGGTTTGGTATCTGAGTGGGTTGCCTGTTTTCTCTGAAGGATTCTAAAAATGCTTTAAGAGGCTTCTCCTGGAGGAGAGGAATACTCTTTTATGGGACGAAGAGAAATCCGTTGACAAAGAAAGGAACGAGAGTGGCTACCGAGGAATTGGAAAGAAAGGAAAATAAGAGATAAATCCTGAGAATTTAATACGCTACGTCTAACACATAGTTAAAAAAAGGTGGCATGATGATGGAAAGGTAACTGTAATGCAATTAATGAAGGTAAATGAGAAATTAAAGCAAATATTTTCCATTTTCTGTTCTTCTACACGTACTTTTGACGCTTCTCAGGGGGAGTATAATCGAAAATGAAAAAAACCATTTAGAATGATGCATTTTGTAGGGCGCTTATCTATATAATATATAAAATTTATTTACTCATCATATTTATTCATATGTTTGATAGCATTTATACATACAATAATAATATTTTAATGTTGGCGTATAAAAATAAATTCTTTTCAGCTTCTTCATGTTCTGATTAAAGTACCACTAAATAAAAACTAATCTTAATAATGATAGAATTGTGTTTTCCATCGTGATATAGCAAGTTATCATTCTGTATTATATCGCATCAAGCTTATGTCACGTATAATGTAATTCATCTGTCAAAGAGCACCGTTAGCAAAAGTCGCTACAGTTATATGAGAAGATCTCTATTCGCAATTTTTTATTAATATGAAATTTTTTAGCTGTTAAGTTGTTAACTTTAGAAGTTGGAAGCGATAAATTTCTTACGTGTAGAATTTGAGGAATACGGAAGACTTAAGAACTCGGATTATGTGTTGCATGTACATAAACGTTGTGAGAGACGTTGTGAAACTACTAACGAGCCAGAGATAAAAATAAAACTTCAGATAATAATAGAACAAATTATGTTGAACTAAATAAGAAACACTATCCAGGAATTGCTGATTGTCTCAAAAAAGCAGGGAAATACTCAAGCGCAGGAAACCGCTTTCGTGGGACACATTAGTAAAGTATATACAAAACCTCTTTAATGGACGGAATATTGACTAGAGACATCTTCAATTTAACCCTTGTTAGAATATGGTAAAAATACGGATGTATAACATAATATATGATTTTAGACTAGAATATATGTAGAGTTTTACAAAAGTTATTAACGTACACAATGTATATCAGAACATAAGTATTCCTTATCAATGAAAGCTGAACATAAAATAAATTTTAATTTAGTGCATTGAATTCCCAGTCAGATGCGTTTGTAACATTAGTATAACAAATAAGTACACCATAAAGTTGCAGAGAAGGTCATAATTTGTTTGAATATTAAATTGATAAGAAATAAATAATTTTGCACCGGGTAGGAGAAAATAAGCAAAATAGCAATAATAACCAGTAAAAAGCAATAAGAAAGAACAATAAAGGAATAAATATGTGGACTAACACCAAAATGAGTATGTTTATATTCGAATTGTCATTGTTCGTGGTGCATTACATCACATTCTTTGGTCCCTTTGCTTCATGGGCGAGTTTTTCGATTCCAAGCAATCAAAAAACATTGACGCATGAACTCCATAGTTTTGGGGACTAGGCATGAATAGTTATTGTGACGTGAGTAAATGGGAAGAAGTAGTTGGGTTATTGAAATGATGATGTGGGAATAGTATGCAGTTTCGGAATGTTTGTAATCTTTTGATGTGTGCCTTTAATTATTTTATAAAATCACAATCGGCGTTAGAGAAATTAAGGCTATTTCAAAGGAGCATTGTGGTGTTCATTTAAAATGACCTATCGTTCAAAATATCCTCTTCGTACAACTAACTCCTAGAAATGGTAGGTTAAGAAAATATCGTAAAGACACGCCAAGTGGAATATTCCGTGAGTTCCTGAAATTATTTGCAAAACGACGAAGGAACGGTCAGGAAACGGATAATAAAGGCAATTTGATTGATGAAAGAAGAATATGCCATCCAGATACACAGTAAGGAATATTTCTCCTCGCTATTTCTCACTACCTCGAAGTAGTGGACAAAAATAGATAGAAAGAAACCGAGAAAGGTAAGAAAAGAAGTGATATGAAAGAAGAAGTAATACAAAAAGAGGCTCCGGCAGTTTAAGAAATAAATGGGATAATTTCACGGTCGCGTAAAAGATATAAGAAAAATAAATCTGATTTCGTAGAGGCAAAGATCTTTGTCATCGAAGAAGTGAGAAAGACGAAGTTGAGAAGGGAGGACACAAGACGGAGGGGAAGATATAGGAAAGTTAGATGACGAGGTAAAGATTCAGTGGTGTATCGGATCAGTTTTTTTTATTAGTATAATTGGTAGTGTCTGGAAATATGGTTATTATCGAAGACTCCAGAATTTGGGTCTGCAAAGAAGCCACTCTGGAACGAAATGGAGTAAGAAAGATCGGAAGAGTAAAAGAAATGGATGTGTAGAAAGATAAATAGATAGATCGACTCTTGGCGAGGTTAGGCCCAATTGGGCCTTTCCTCCACCCGAACTCATATATCGTTATTTTACGTACAACGATTAATTAAACACGAAAAAATAAAGTGGGAAAAAATCTTTGCAACTTATGATTGACAAAGAAAAAGCCTACATTGCAAAATCTCATTTGGTGTGACTAAAGTCGAATAATGGGATATTTTCAGAAAGAACGTAGTGAAGAGAACATTTGATAGCACTGAAAGAATATTAATTTCATTCGTCAAATTTAGTTGATGACTTTCTCAATTATATGCCTGTTCGTCATTCATCTTCAACTTCACCTTCCTCGAATGGGTTCGATCAGTTTTCCGAATAATCGGTTTCAGAAGACACACGCTGAACATTCTTTTAGACTCATTTTTCAATTGAATTATAGCGTGAGATACCGAACTAAAAGAAGCTGTAGACATACTTTCCGGCGAGAGTGTCTCTTGTCACTAGAAGATAATGTCGTCAAGATAAGGAAAGGAGGGCGAGGAAGGAGCTGATAGGAAAGGAGGACGGTAAAGAGGATAAACGAAGGGGAGATAAAGGAGGAAAATTTCAAAGGGGAAGGATAAAGGATGGGAAGAGGAAAAGGATGTTCCTCATAGGAGAGATTGGAGATAGCGCAAAGAGTGGCGTTATTTTATGCCTCCTTCGAAGGTCCCCTTTAGGGAGTGTGTGGGTGGCGTGGGAGGAAGATAAGGGCCATACAGCGCCGCGTAGACGGAATTAAGAGGATTTTGTGACAGGTTTCGTGAGGAGGACCACGGGACAGTAATGGCGTCTGAAACACAAGGCGAAATGAGGAAGAAAGGCAGCTCGATGAGGACGACTGGGAAAAAAAGGATTTGGGCCGATAGAGAGCTGGAAAATGTGTTCTTAAAACGAGGAGAGGAACGGTTCGCCTCGGGAATTGCGCACCTGTCACGGTTCCATTATTCGTATAGCATTAGGAAAACCATACACCGAAAATGCATATCTCAAGTGGAAGGATACTCTCACCATTCTGAGCTATTGCTTATCATTTTTTATGGGAATGGATATATCATAAAACATTTGGACTTGGATTTCTTTTAAATTACTTATAATTATATAAATTGCATTTTTGGTTACATTACACTGTAGAATAAGCGATGGATCGAGCGTAATTATTCTCTTGAAGAACCCTTTTCCAAAGCAGTTATGCATTATGAGAATGTTTTAACGTAATTATCAGGATGTTATATCTCATGTGCAATGTTTTATGGGCGAAATTTATTGGTTGTATATAGTTAAGCTTAATTTAGACTGACCACGAACCTAGTTAAATAATCTTTCGTAGAAGTATTCATCATATTTGTACTCTTATTTCGCTTTTTATAATATTATCACCACAAGAAACTAACATCAGCTACCTTTACTATCGTCCACTATATATTTGATTCCGTGGAATTATTCTCTGAGAAATTCCACCAGTTCCATATTGATTTCCTTAAAATGTGCAAAAATTACATTGATTTTGCATGTATATCTTACCTGTTGCCTGCCGAATAATGTTCCTTAAAACTTCAATGTATAATTCTGAGAATTACACTCTTAATGAGAAAGATCCCCACATAAAATTATCTAGGCGTAAGAACCTAAGTACGGCAGATAAAGAAAAACATTCTGCAAGGAGAAACTTGGATGGAATATATTTATATGCAGCGGCGTAGTCAGACCACCAAAGCCAAAATTGGTTTTAAAAGATCGAGGTTACGGTAGCCAAATTGTAATTGCTAAAAGATTTACACACACCACTGACGACTTTCAGGGAATATCTTTGTATGTAATGTAAATCTGACTTCATATTTGCTAAATTTAGCAGAAAAGTTTGCCTGCTCCAGGAATGTAGGCAAGTTTGCGTTTACTTTTTGGATCTTAACTTCCCCATGGACAAATCCTGACTACGAACCAGTTAATAATATATATTATCCACTGCCACCTGGCTAAAAGGCCAAATTGCAGTGAAGACGAAAATAAGTAAATAAGTAGAGTATAAACAGTATTTATGGAAACGGAAGAAGTGCATTGAGAAATGAAGAATAGAAATCAAAATTAAAGAAGAGGATTACCTGATTTTTAAAGGAGCGGATAAGTTTGGAAAATTTAAATTCTCTTTCTGTTCAAGGAGTTAGAATATTAAGTGTTCTAAATCTCTTCGTGCATACATAATTATGAAGAAATTTGGGATGTACTCTTTGCGAATGGTACCTCAGAATTATACGGACAAGTTCGCAGGATATTACTTAGAGTCGAATCTATTCTCAATTTCCTTTTGGAAACATGAGCTGAGCCCTCTTAGAAAGTGAAACTGTTTTGCTCTGTGAACGAGAAAGATGGATGACCTTCCATAGATTGATAGGCAAGAGATGCTTGAGTTAAAACAAGTAAAAAAATGAACGACTCCTGCGTTGATGGATGGAGTAGAGGATGGGATTGGAGAAATCCTTTGAGCAATTTCAGCTTTTATTAGGCATCCATTATATATAGACGCTTCTCCGGATATATGTACTTATATACGATACCGACTGAGGCTAAACGAAAAGCGTCACTGACCGGCGATTTTATGTAGTAGAAACCTAGATCATCTAAGTGCAGAAAAATTGAGATATCGATCCTGGGTAACATGGGTTCGATCCTAGAAGGCCCAATAAAGTCATTTTTCCCATAAAGATGATTTGTGGTTTTTCGGAATTCCCGTTAAGACAGGGAATTTAAATTCATCCTGTAGTTTGGATGGGTAAATTTCTAATGTTTTCTGCAAATATATCTCCCAAAATGATTCCAGGTTCGTTGAGAGGTTAGTGAAAAGAATTCCCTGTAGAGAAAGCATTGCAAAAGTAAATTCAAGGAGCCCTTCAAGTCAACTATTTAAGGAGATTACACAACTGCTAGGCACATGTTTACAGGGATATCGGAGTCATCGTATTACCCGATTCACCCGATTAGATTTCGTCTCAACACATTGGCGATGGTTAAAATGTGATTATTTTTGGACGTAAGCAGATTGTCATCTACGTTAGCGGTGGAAGACACGGCGTCTCGCATTTTTAATTTAATGCACCTCCTAAAATGAATTCTTCTTGAAACTATGGGAATAGTTAGAAGAGGCAACAAAACGGAATAGATAACGATACCAGGTAATATGGTCATTGGTTCTGAGCAAGGACGCTTCCTTTTCTCCGCAAGAATTACTTTAAGGCGAATTACTAAACTTTCTTCAACAGTCCACTTAGACATATGTGACTGCAACATGGTATGAAGAGAAAAGAGATATTTAGTTTATGTATAGGCATTACAAACAATCATAAGTGACCTTCCATTCGACTCTAGGTCGCTCGAAATTCTCTTCAATTATAAATCATAGGGAAACTTGGAGTAGGTGAACCGAGATGTTCAATCATTCGCTGGATCGAGTTTTCAATACCAAAGGCCAGATGTTGAGTCCCCAAAGAATCATCGTGTATCTGCGGCATAGTTATAAGCCTTCCTATTCAATTTATTGCACACGATGTAGACCTTTATAAGTACCGATTGGAAAACAGTTTTCGGGGATTAGTGGTAACTAATCACTCCTAAGCTTGCAGGATGCAAGTAACTTGTACTGGTTTCTAGAAAATATTCCTTGAAATGGAAAAAATCATATCTGAATGTATTCCTGATTGTTGTAGCTGACCTGACATAAATGTATCTGTTTGGAAAGTTCTATCTAATATATCGAGCTATGAATTACCTTTCAGATTGTCAGAATGGAAAGATTAAGATAACTGCAGTGCCAATGTTCACATTTCTATAGGTGTAGCATTCAACTAAAACGTCTGCATTTTGTTTAGGAAAACAAGGGGAGCACTTCTTTGACTTAGGTTTCTATATTTAGTTTCTGTATTCAGTTACTTTTCCATCAATCAAAACTCATCGCGATGTAATTATTAGTTATTTAGGTTTAAATTAAGACACATCCCAAGATTATAAAAGAGCACTTGAAGCTAATAAAGAAACATTTCGAAAAACCTTGCGATCGATCGATAAATGAATACGTCACCTAAATAGCCACCTCAATAAACTTTAAACAAAGCTAGGATATCATTAAGAGTAGTTTTTGGTTTTTTGCAGCTCTTGAAGTAACCGCAGTCATATTTCCACAAAATTCTTCAGTTAAAAAATATCATCTTCCTCCTGTAATCCACCCGAGATCTTTCTAGTAATAATCTCTTGTCTAATGCTCCCCTTCTACATTCTCTTCCATGTACCGGACGCGGTGGCGGAGTGGTTAGCGCACTATATCTCCAACCGTAAGGTTCGAGTCCCTGCTAGTCGGGTTTTTCCGGAGGCTCCTTGTGTTCGTAAATAATAATTATTAAAACGGATGTATGGGGGCCTTCCTGTTTCATTAGAGAAATAAATATGTAAATAAATTTCTATCTTCAGGAGACATTAGTGCCTCAGTGTGTTTCCCATTGTACGAAAAATCACAATCGTGATTTTATTTTTATCTCTAATCTCCGTAAACCTTTCGTTCTTTTCTTCTTTTATTTTTGAGGATTTTTTTGTTACTCGGATAAGCAAAATAAGCACAATAAATATGAATTCAACGTTTATATCCGCTCGAAAACAATGACTTTGATGGTTATCAACGGAAACCTGGTGAAAGATACACAACGAAGTATCTCGCACCACTTGTAACGTCCGCTTATCTCAAACAATACCTAAACAAAGAGTAAAGAACGACTCCGAAGCATAGACTGAAAAAGTGATTGAAAGTTTGTAAGAATTACCTGATTACGTCGCCAGTAGAAGCTGCAGGTTAGATTAAGGGGTCCGGATCGAGTAAGGGCTAGCAAGAATGAAAAGGGTGGAAATAAAGTTTTTATTCCAGA
Source organism: Ladona fulva (assembly GCA_000376725.2). Classification (NCBI taxonomy): domain Eukaryota; kingdom Metazoa; phylum Arthropoda; class Insecta; order Odonata; family Libellulidae; genus Ladona; species Ladona fulva. Next base: position 907,566 of record KZ308354.1, on the reverse strand, counting down.
TGGAAAGATCTGGATAAAAATAATGGGGACTCACTTTTTTACTTCTTTGCTTCTGAACGGGAGGAAGCTGGGGCGAGCGATAAAGCTCGGAAGGAGAGCAACTTGTAATTGTGGAGAGGCGTCGAGGAAGCGAAAGAGAGGGAAGGAAGCTCTCCTTGAAGATATAAAATCTTCCTCAAAGGAAGAATTCTTCTTTCGTGGCAGCCTGCGCGATTATTTCTCCCCTTTGGGCCGTTAATTGGCAAAACAACGAAGAGTTGAGGTTGCAATCCGGGATCCTATTACAGTAACATGACTTGGAAAAACACCCGGTAATTGGAGATTGCGGAGTTTAAAGCGAAACAAATCCGAGAGATTGGAGCGATGAGTAAAACGTGGGTGATTAATTTTTTATGTGAGATTAAGTTTTCTTCCTTGAGACTCCTCTTCTGTTGACGGCAACCTCTTCGGGAGGCTCAACGTCTTTTGTGCCTCATTATCGGTGAAATTATGAATCTCTGAGAAAACTCGAGACGATAAAAACGGAAAAGATGAAGGTGAATCATTTGCGAAGGAAGTACGTTCATTCAAATGAAGCAAGATTATCGCTTCGTTTTCAACTTGTTTGTTTTAATTCCAGGCGGACCTCTGAAAGCGGTAAGGAAGGACCATTTGGTTTGCAAAGGGGTGCGATTCAACGTTATTTCTAGAATATCCTGTGTGCTTCAGTGAGAGACTAGAATGTATTTCTTAGAGATCGGCGTACCGATTTGTCTCTAATACTTTGCACGTAGCGTCCTCCGCTTCTATAAGAACACTAGATACATTTAGGAGAGTTTATTTTCTCATCATTAAGATCTCTCGCGAAAACGTGATAATTTCAGGAACTTACACAACGGAAGAAGTGGCGTTATCGAATAGGTTGTAATGCTCACCATCAATTCAGTGACCAAAAGAATTAGGATTGCGTTAAATCCATTGTTAAATTATTGTATATCCTATATTATAATTAACGTTTTAATATTAGCTCAATAAAAATAAATCAAATCGATTTATATTTAGAAAATTAAATTATACTATACGTTTTGTTGGATATTTATGGGATGGATTGGTATTTATATGATGCACAATGCTGCACTTGGCGCCGACGCCTAATCCAATGCAGTTGTAATTTAAAACTTATTTGCTATTTAGTGAAGTTTTTTAAAGTAATCGGCAAATTGATAATTTCTCATTGTAGAGATATTTATTGAAATTTATTCATTCTAACATGTATGAAATTCAAGCTTCTTTATAGGTCAATAAAAAAGGAGTTATTTACGAAATTTTACTGTAATATCTGGGAAGAGTTGAATCTGGACAGAGCGCCGGTAGTAGTAGTAGTTGGTAGTTTATAAAGGAAAATTTAATTCAATATTTGTGCCCTTCCCTTCAGTAAAGGTAGATTGGAAAACAATGGTAAATATATATAAAAGGTTTCTATTTTATTACAGTGTCCAAAGCATGGAAAATACGCTGTCAATATCGACTTGGAAAACAGGTTTACTGAGCTACCATTTCCTTTCCTTCGTCTCAGTTCTATTACTAACTTCTATTTGTATGAATCAGCTAATAGTGTCATGGATTTAAATTATTATATAAAATTTATGTATACTGTTATCGTGTATTTGGAATAATTTTGAAAAATAACCTTCTAAAAGAATGTGGATTTTGTTGCTCTTAGATTGTTGTTTTAACTGCATTAGCTTGTATTATGACTTTCATTGTATTAGTTAGTAATATGTATTTTATTAATTTATGTTAGTTTTCTCTATTATTTACTCTGTGTTTTCGGTTTTTTTCGCTCTCTTTCTTTGTGGGCACAGCCTTCTTTAACCCTCAGCTGGAAAGATTTTTCCCAACCATTTTGTGGTCTTTGTGTATCATATCTTTCTACTCAAAATATTAAATTGCTTTCGTATTTCTTCACAATTGAGGTAATAAGGACGAGAGGCCAATTTGGCTTAACCTCGCCTTCATACAGAGCTAATTCATTCGTTCAAGATGTTTGCTTTAAAATTTGGAATATTAGCTAATAGGATTGGTTCTAATTCTGTAAATATCTCTATTTTACTAGTAATTGTTAAACGTATTCCAGATAACTGTCACCCGACGTTTTAATCTGTTGTTTAAGTATCTTTATTACGTATTACGGTGCAAAAAACGATTAATTCGACTTTTCGATACATAACATAGAATTGAATTGGCGCCTGGTACAAGATAATCCCCTCAAAGTCGAGATTGGAAGGAGTTGTTTTACGCAAGAAAAGTCTTAATTATTATCAGAGCGCAGGAAATGGAAAGTGGTATCGGAAAAGAGGAGATGGTTCGTAAGATTGAAGGACAAAAGTCGAGAGATTCTCGAAGCAAACGATGCTCATTTGAATAACGAGAGGTGAACAAAAAGCAGTGCCCCGATAAGGAAGGGAAAAATCAGACCGTTAAGGTAGGACGGAACTGCGGAATGACTTCCAAAAAAATTGAATCCGATTTGCCTAAGAGAACAGTTTTCCGATACTGCTGGAAAAGCAATATTTTTTTCGATTAATGTTTCTATAATACAATACATATCCATTTCTTTAGTGATAACTCAATTTTTGCCTCCTCATTTTCACTCCTATTCCTATAATGGGTCATAAATTATAAGCAATGCCTCATGTGATAAACACAGAAAAGAAAGATTTGTAATATTCACCTAGATAACTTCCTAAAACGATTTACTCAAATCTAACCAAATACCTTATAATTTTTTGCTCACCTTGTTGTTAAAACATCAACTCCAGACAAAGTATTTACAACCAATGATTTATCTCCCTCTTCCATTTAATAAACCTTATGAACCTGCTGTAACTCACATGATAGTACTAGATTAAGCTAGCTGAGCTGCTTGACTAGATGATAGTTCTGGAGAAATTATTTTTTGTGGAGCAACAGTTTCATCTAAGTTTTGTGCAAATATTAGTTTTCCTTTCCCAAAACCCACAAAAGCTGTTATGAGCTAAAAAGTTCATAACAGTCATTCACTATCAATTTGTTTGCAATTTGTACCAATCAGGTTAAAGACTTCCTATATAATTCACACCAGCGGTCTTGTACGTCATTGAGTACTAAAAAAAAACAATTGTACGGGATACATTTACGAAAACATTTTTTCAAGACAGCAAATGATTTCCTACCTCCGTGAATTTGCCAAAAGTAACCAAATTTTTGTGTTTATGCATTGGACTGAAGAAATAGCAGGGAGACGGTTAATAATTAATGGACGCGAGCACTTAATTTTTGTGCCACGCAATTCTTTCATTGTGCAAACAGAGCGAAGGGAATAGGAAAACATTAACCTTTATGAGCAAAGCCGAAATGAGAAGACCTCAATCGCGGAAGCTTTCCAATCGTCGACAAATAACCTCAAAGTGCGTCGTTGGATGTACGTGCTTAGCAGTTTGCTGTGGGAAGAGTGAGTTGCCTGCATCAAAGACAGCGATGAGAATATCTTAGGCACATTTAGAAAGGAAAACGGACCTTTATTTTACATTCCCCCGTAATTATGTTGAGGAACACATTTTGCGATATTTATTTAAAAGGGATAAAAATCATATGATTGAAAAAATCTTTTTTTGGTAATAATTTTCATACCGACTTCATACTTCATTATTGAAAAGGAAAGTTTCTTTTTCAGATAAAAGTTACAAAATATAGCAGATTGATTGAATTCCAGCAAAGTAATTTCAGGCAATGAAACTTCGAATTTTTCCACAGAATATTTAATACACGACCGGTTTTTCTAGAGTACTTAATATTTTTGGGAAGAATACGAAGTTTCACTGTCTCTTATGATATCTTTCCACAAAATCTCGCTTACCACCATCGATTTTAAAGTAGTTATGATTGATTACTTAACTGAAGAAATTTGAATCGGAGTTTACATTCCATAATCACTCCCTCGAAAGTTTAGTTTGAAATGTATCCGGACAGAAGTTAGCAGATGTAAATATTTCATAATTTGTGTTGTGCATAATAATTTCTTTTATCCCTGTTGAATACAGTGATAAAAAAGATTTCGACGAATAGAAATTACCAACTTTTCTGCGTATTTCAGTAGCTGCGCCACCGTGCTTTCGTGAAACAGATGCTATGATAGTCCTCCATCCGCCGGAATTTTTTCGAGACCGAGTTTTGCTTTTTTGTATCAGTAGAGCTACTATGAAGTGATCACGTTAATTTAAATTAATATCCGCATGTAATGGAAATTTCACAATTCAAAGCAATTATTTTATTTACGGTTATCGCAGTAATGTCTTTATTTTTAAGAGTAACGTACTTATTAATTATAATAATGTATTAATTGAGAGTATTCAAGTACTTTTTCCGAAAAGCTATTTTCTAACTATACCTCTCACTAAAACACTTTCCCCAATTTCTTTCTTTCATTATATTCATTAAAGGAAACCTTTTAGATAGTTATTCCTTCAAAGCTTAAACTTTATTATTTTTTACCCGTTATAATAAAATAAAGTGTAACTTTACTTAAAGCGTTTTCCCTCTCCGAAGTTTCTGTACGTTCATAACTGGAAGTTTTATAAATACCCAGAATGACTCCTCGGAAACTGTAAGTATTTGGAGTCATTCCAGATAGTGTTTTTACAAAAAAGAAGGATATCGGTGAGTTAATGCTCTTTTACGAAAAGGAAGCGATATGTCTAGGAGTAATGTTATCTGTGAAATTTAATTTTCCTCACCACGAGGGCGTCTTCCGATGACGTTAGTTGACGGGATGTTTGTTTCTCTCCGCCTTTGGTCGCGCCTCACTCACTGTATCAATAAGTCTCAAGGACGGGCTTTCCAGAAAATTGGAATTTTTGCTTTCCTATCGCGTTTTCTGGCAAAACCTTGCGTCGCAATTCTACGAGCAAAGCCACCAGAAGATATCGCCTGAAGAACAAAACAGACTCCGCACTCGAAAACATATAACGACACGTATGGATGTAAACAATTGCGGGCGCTAGTGATTGAAGACAGATGTTCAAATCACAACCTTCACGAAAAAAAGCAGTTTTCAAAACAAGAAAACTTACAATATTTCCTAAATAGAAAAATTCCTCGAGACAGACGAAAATGAGTGTGACTTAGTTGATAATAATTTACTAAAATGTTGCAAAAGAGACGTAGACGTAGCTTATTGAATGAAATAGCGTGATTAAAATGATTATGTTTTTGTCTGAAGCATAAGTTGTATTTAAGGAGAGGAAAGAATGAAAGAATATCTTGAACTAACGAGGCAAATAGTGATTCTCTCACGAAAGGGAATTTCAAGAGTGATATGTATGCAAGTAAATATTACCAACTTTAATTTGCTTAGTATATTCGTAACTACTTATTCGTATATTAGTAACTCTGATTGCTTCTTAGAAGAGACATATCTTTGCAGTAATTTGTGAAACATGCCAAGCTAAAATAGTTAATTTAAAAATCATAAATATTCATAAATATATCCAAATTCCAATTCGTAGTTCTTCGTCCAATTATTTTAAACAATTAATGATTTGATTAATAAAAAAATATTTAGCTGTCACTCTTTGTGCCTCCAATTTTATCGATATATTTGTCGATCTTTGAGTCGATATCTTTTGGTGGTTTACTCGTAAAACGTTTTGTTTGTCGCGAGAATTTTAATTATTTAGTTGTATTAAATCGTTTAATTAAATAGTATTTATGGATGCAACTTGATATAAAGTAAAGTAAATAATGATAAATATGTTTTCTTAAGTTTATATTAGTACTTATAAGAAGAAAAGAATGATCGATTCTATCAGAAGAGACAAAAGAGATTTGTATTCTCTGAAAGAAATAAAATCTGTCACTTTGGGAACGAAAAAAATGACTTTCTCGGGAGTTTTCTTGTTACAGAAAAGTTGCAAACACGATCGGAATGTTGATACGATCTCATCTAGGGAAACTATCGTCGAACGACGTGGTGTGTGTGTGAGCGAACTGTTTTTTATTTATAGGCCGTGTCTATTTTCAAGACTGTGACAGTATGGGAAGAAAAATGCCAGCAGGATCCAAAAGGATTTCATCAGTACTTTTCTGACGCTCGGCATCGTAACTGTAAAATTCAAATTGACTCAAGTTCGGAAATTAACTCCAGAAAAATCTCGAATGAAACAATTTCCTGCGTTCTTTAAAAAAGGGTTAAAACTGAAGAAGACTCTTTTAGATCATTAGTAGACTACAATTTTAATTTTTGTAATGAAACAAGAAATCTCAAAATACGTGTCATGAAATTATGCTCTCTTGAGAGCAGTATGATTTTTCTAAAATGTAGCCTTTACGATCATTGTAAGCTGGTCGGACATCGTGAGAAGCCATGACAGTTTTAAATAAAGCCAACGAGTCCTTCGTTACCGTTGTAACCGTTAAAAATTACAGAGCCACACAGAAAGATGGTAAAATATAAAATTTGAGTAATAGATTTTAAAGAGCTACATTATTAATTTAATTTATCAGATATTAAGGTTTGTATAAAGGTCTTTTGCATTCGATATCAATGTTAAGAAATGTTTCTAATACTATAAATTCAACTGACATGATGAAGGTTAAGACAGAAGACAGGAGATTGCCATGAAGGCGGCAAAAAAGAGCATCGAAAGTGAAGGGTCGAGGAATAACGGGTGTTAAGAAGGATTAGAACAAAGGAAGGTCTCAAGCGCTCCCATTACATTAAAATTTCCGAAAAGACGGTTCGAAAAATTTGATAAAGCAGAGCTCTTTGAAAATAAAATGGACAGCTATACCTGTTAGAGTGAATTAATCAATATGAGGAACTAACAGTACATAAAGTAGAATGCTTGCAAAGTATCATTATTTCTTTCCATGTATATAAGTGTTTAAATGTAGTGGCGAGATATCACAGTTGGCATTTAGTAGTGATTAGATATAGCTTTATGTGACACTGCCGTTCTTTGGTCAGAAATATCAGTCACATAATTATCGTTTACTTAATTTACTTTTGCGATGTTTCCTGAGTTAAATCAAATCGGATCTTAAACAAATAGACGTATTTTAATCATTTTAAAACTAAAATCCATAGTAAAACTTACATATATTAGGAAACCATAGTGAACGAGGTAAAATGCGACATTCATTTATTCGGAATAATCTGAAATTTAAATATACCTTTCTTTTGAAGATAATTTTTCTATCTGCAAATCCATACTAGTAATGAGAGTAAACTTCATAAACAAAAAAGCGTAATATCTGACCATAATCGGCTTCTTTCAATATATTTTGACTCGAAATGCCTGTATCATAGTTACTGTCGGAGGATGTAAAATAAAAAACGAAATCCGATCGTTACATTGTCAACGCTATTCAAGTTAAATCTTCAGTAACGTAATGATTTTATTCTAATAGTTCTTCAAAAGTTTCTATCATATTTTATGACAAAAATTTACACGCTTCACCACAGTAAAGTGATGGCAAAATTGTATAAATTTTAAAAATATCAATTTGAAAAAATAAAAATGTTCGTCAAATTCTGGAGAAATCGAAATACAAAATATTTCTAGCGGCGGAAATTGCTGCAAATAAATTCTGCAAATAAAATCTGAGTTTTTTCCAGGTCGTAGAGTATCTTTCCTGAGGGTAAGTGGCGTGTAAAAGTGAATCACTGTCCACCATTTCTGTAGACCCCGCAAAGAATGATACCATCGAAATCGAAACCTCTAGGATAAAGAGAGAAACTTGTAGGTATAAGTGTAAAAAAGCGACGAGTGTGATTGAAGTGACAAGAGAATAAAAGGGGAGCGGTGCCTTTGAGGGAGAGTGTGGCGGACAATGATTTATTTGAGGCGGGGACAGATGGCAAGCGAAATTTCCATCGCCTGCGAGTTATGATGGATCATAAAGGGTGTGTTCAGCATAGGAGTCCCTGTTACACTCACCACGCATCAATAATTCCGGGAAGTTGAGGAAGGGGTGACGCATTCGGTCCTCCAGATATGAGAAAGGATGAGGAATATAAGAGATGGTGATTAAACGAACAAAAGGGGAGAGCAGAGGAAATAATGGGAAAGGGTGTGGAGAAAAGGGACGAGAAGCAACATAGCGATGGGATTGAAATCAAAAAGAGAAGGAAGAAATGAAGCGGAAATTAAACTTTCAATATCAAATGATACTGGATTGTAATATTAATACAGAGTAAAACTTTAACCATTGAAAGGAAATCATTGTCTTCGAAGCCTATTGGGAAAGGATCAATTTTCCAAAATGTTGCTGATCTGAAATGTCATTTGTACTTTTTTTCATATTTCTACAACATGGTCTCCGCCAACTCCGCCTCGATACTTTACTATTTAAGAAGGTTATTGCCTCAAATAACGTTCTGTGTATTTTAGGAAACTAACTGTCGATAGGTAGCGTAAATAAATTCGATAATTTATCTTTAAGACTGAATACAGACAATAAACGCCTAATATAACGTTACATATAGCTAATTCTAATTGGCTGAGGCAAAGGAAAATCCCCAAGTACTGGAACCACGCAAAGATTGGCCTTTAGCTCAAGAAATGAAGCAAGGAAGATTTGAAGAACTACCACCCCATCAGCCTCCTTCCTGTTGTTTACAAAACATTCATGAGAGTAATAGCTGAGTGTCCAAAGACGACTCTAGATGCTGCCCACCATAGAGGACAAGCGGGATTCCGTAAGAGATTCAGCACCAATTCCGATCCAATAGAACTGGATGAAATGCCTCTGAATGTCTGCTCAGAATACTCATACCTAGGACAGCTGGTAACAACAGGAGAGAACAGCAGGATGAATGAAGTGAACAGAAGGGTTAAACTCGGATGGAGCTCCTTTGGAAAGATGTCGTATATTCTTAAGTTAAACATGCCAATGGTCTGAAAGAGAAAAGTCTTCGATCAATGTATTTTACTAGTCTTAAGTTATGGAAGCGAAACTTGGGTGCTAAATGCAGCAATAACCCAGCGACTGCAGACCACGCAAAGAAGTATGGAACGGTGGAAGTATGCTTGGAATCACAAGAAGAGACAGAAAGTGACAGACATCATAGGTAAGGTGAAAAAGTTGAAATGGATGAGGGCAGGCCATGCTACGAGGAGGAACGACAGCCACTGGACATGAGTAGTTGAAGAAGACCAAGAAGAAGACCAAATGACCAATGGAACATACACATCATCAACTATTTAGGGGTAACATGGCAACCAAACAAGTAAGGACCTTCCTATGTNCAGACCACGCAAAGAAGTATGGAACGGTGGAAGTATGCTTGGAATCACAAGAAGAGACAGAAAGTGACAGACATCATAGGTAAGGTGAAAAACTTGAAATGGATGAGGGCAGGCCATGCTACGAGGAGGAACGACAGCCACTGGACATGAGTAGTTCTCAAGGGACGTGAAGAGACCAAGAAGAAGACCAAATGACCAATGGAACATACACATCATCAACTATTTAGGGGTAACATGGCAACCAAACAAGTAAGGACCTTCCTATGTTATTGTTGAAATGTTACTTGAAGTTTATAACAATGTTTTTGTGATATCTTCTTCGAAAAATTAGTACATTTAGACGTAATGAAGTCTATGAATTGATATCCAAGTCGTCTTTCTCGTTTCTCTTACCCTCGCCCCATTTCAATGAACGCCAAATTCTCGCCTTAAATCTAAACACTTCTCCTCATTCTAATATTATTTTGGTGGGACATTTATATTAATCTCTTCCCTATCTTTTACGTTATGAGTGTAATATTCAGGTTTCATAAGGTAATGTACGAGGTTTTATCCCCGTTTTATCTTATGAAATTAACTACTCAGAACAGGAATGGAGCAGTTCTGGATATAGTCAAAGGATTAAGCTTAATTTCGAAGATATAACTTTAACTTTTAACTATTTGTCCTCTAATACTATAAATTCAACTGACATGATGAAGGTTAAGACAGAAGACAGGAGATTGCCATGAAGGCGGCAAAAAAGAGCATCGAAAGTGAAGGGTCGAGGAATAACGGGTGTTAAGAAGGATTAGAACAAAGGAAGGTCTCAAGCGCTCCCATTACATTAAAATTTCCGAAAAGACGGTTCGAAAAATTTGATAAAGCAGAGCTCTTTGAAAATAAAATGGACAGCTATACCTGTTAGAGTGAATTAATCAATATGAGGAACTAACAGTACATAAAGTAGAATGCTTGCAAAGTATCATTATTTCTTTCCATGTATATAAGTGTTTAAATGTAGTGGCGAGATATCACAGTTGGCATTTAGTAGTGATTAGATATAGCTTTATGTGACACTGCCGTTCTTTGGTCAGAAATATCAGTCACATAATTATCGTTTACTTAATTTACTTTTGCGATGTTTCCTGAGTTAAATCAAATCGGATCTTAAACAAATAGACGTATTTTAATCATTTTAAAACTAAAATCCATAGTAAAACTTACATATATTAGGAAACCATAGTGAACGAGGTAAAATGCGACATTCATTTATTCGGAATAATCTGAAATTTAAATATACCTTTATTTTGAAGATAATTTTTCTATCTGCAAATCCATACTAGTAATGAGAGTAAACTTCATAAACAAAAAAGCGTAATATCTGACCATAATCGGCTTCTTTCAATATATTTTGACTCGAAATGCCTGTATCATAGTTACTGTCGGAGGATGTAAAATAAAAAACGAAATCCGATCGTTACATTGTCAACGCTATTCAAGTTAAATCTTCAGTAACGTAATGATTTTATTCTAATAGTTCTTCAAAAGTTTCTATCATATTTTATGACAAAAATTTACACGCTTCACCACAGTAAAGTGATGGCAAAATTGTATAAATTTTAAAAATATCAATTTGAAAAAATAAAAATGTTCGTNAGAGTTCATATAACACCAAAGGAATCACTTCGGAATAGAGGTCATGGACGTTCTAAATCAATAATAATGAGTTGTTTGCATGTGATATCCTCATAACGTATCCATATTTGTTTAAATAACGTTCAATGAATGCGATTCTCTCTCTTGATCCGAATTCTTTTATCTTAGCGTTGGTTTTATTTTTTACGAATTACGGTATTCACGATAGAGTGAATTCGGTAAATTTGTAGAATTTTTACGAATCTATTTTCAGTGAGTTATAATACAGCTTCAAAGATACACATTCCACGTGAAACCTGTTTTACATATGAAAATGTGTGGATATTATGTTTATATGTGTAATTTAAAATGACTTAGGTTTCCCTATTACTGAATTTATACAATAATGATGAGGTAAAACTTTGTACTGAGTTCAATTCGAAATCCGCAGCTTGTTGACCATAAAAACGTTAAAATTCTCCTTCTTCTTATAAATCTACCTAAAAATAAGCCAGAGTTAAAGTAAGTTAAAGTTACTTTATTTCTTATTCTCTCAGTCTCGCAACTTTTAAAAACACTCAAAAATTGCTGTGGCTTACCTTACATAACTTTTACATATGGAAACAACTCATCTTAATTGATATTTTACTATGATTCCTTCCATATAATATATAATTTTTCTTGAGAGCTTCTCATTTCCAAAGTATAAAGGAAACCGAATCAAATTTAACTGTTTTGAGTAAAAGCTCAATAGGATTTTAATGTTTACAATTTATCATTTTCTATGAAATTATGAAAATATACAAAACACGAAAAAATTTAAGCGTTTCTGACTTTGAATTTGCGTCTCATATTATGATTCATAGGAACCGTTTATGAAGTCTCTATTGATTAGTTTTTAATGATATTTTAGTATCATGATGATTCGCAAAAATCAATTAAACCACTAAAATTTTTAAAAAATGTATAATAGAGTCTATTAATTCGGCCTCGACTTTGTGGTAGTTCTCCATTAAAATGAATAAGGAAAAAATGAACTATTCCTTATTCTTCATGTATGTATAATAGTCGGCATATTGATCGTCTTTTTTTACAGTATTCGAGATTGTCTGCGATGGTTGTGCTATCTCACCCTTGATTACTTGATACTTTGAATGACCTTTTAGAGATATTATATTAATATAGTTTTGAGCTATGCTTTAAAATAAAGCTTAAAAACTCATCAACAGCGAATAACTAAAAAGGAGGCTGATATTCACGGCCAATGCATAAGAAATCGAAGTTCATTCGATAATCGATAACCGTCGGGTAGCTCCGGATCCGATGAATTTCTTTTTCGTTGCATTGGAATCCGAAACAGAAAGAGTCGGCAGTCCTTCTGACGGAATCGGAGGTCGGAAAGTTAAATGGCGAAAGAAGAGGTGAAGATTTATTCGCGAAAGTCGGAATAAAAAATGAAAAGCGGACTCCTCATTGTATTCTGAAGGGAAGGTGACGGAAAGCGTCGCGTGATTTCTTCCTTGGGATTGGGCGAGAGATTGAGACAAGCGGAGAGGGAATAATAAAAAGGAAAGAGGGAAAACGCTTTCCGGTTTTATTTTCGTCGGAGTCGAGAAGTTTTCTTTTTTGTTTCGGGCGTTTGCGGTGCGCGCCCACGTTTTTACGTCCGAGTCCTTCAACGCGCGGTTTCCGAAGAGGCGGCGTCGAATTCATGGCAAACACATGTTCCGAAGGAAAGGAATCGATAGAGGAAAAGAAAGAACTGTGCGAACCTCCGCCTCTGTTATTACTCTGTCGGAAAGTTCGGCGATTTTCTCGCTTTTCGAAATAAAAAAATATGCGAAGAGTTGCGAATGGGACGAGAATATCGGATTGTGTTGACGAAAGAGATGATTATCAGTCAAGTTATAAAGGAAAGACGCAGTTGAAATGCGAATTACTAAGCGTTTGGCAAAAGGTTTATATTATTCGATAACTTTTATAACTGCCCACCTCAGCCTACAGCTAATGCAACTAATCATTAATCATTCCACAAATATTTGTGGAAAAGTACAAGTTGTAGTTATTATTTCATTTGTAATGGAATTCCACCATATCTCGCTAGAGAATATTAATTTTATGAAAAACATAAAGTAGTAGTAGTATTGTTAAAAATGCTTCGACAGCTTAGACAAATCATTTCGCACGTGGGCCCCACCGGGAATCGAATCCGGGACCGCTTTCACCGAAGTCGAACGCGTTGCCCACATAGGCTATCCGGGAGCCCCGGAAAGCACAAACGGTTAAGATGAGCTCGTAGCTTCAAACAGCTTGATCGTCAGCTTGAAGAAAAAAAACTTCTGTCGTAGAAGAATAACTTTTCCAATTTAAGACGTCCGTTTCAACTGTTGCGTTTAAACTAGTATTTTAGTAATCATTTTGAAATCAAAGTCTTAGTACTCTTTCCTACGAGTGACTGAAAAAATGGAGAGGAATTTCCATGTTCCTTGGATCGAGACCTCAAGCTTTTGCTACCCATCAATGGAGTGAAACTGGAAAAATAATGATTAAAATGGCGCCACAGCATAACCATCATTTACTTATCCTAATGCTTAGTATGTTATTGCATACTAGTTCATCAATCATAAAAAATCGCCCAAATCTGTTCCTGAATTATGAATCTTTATGAATACAAATTGGAAATATCCTCAAAGTCTTCTATAAGGCTGTAAGAGTGCCATGTTACGATCCTTTTAGTAACACATGTTGACATATATATTAATCGCACTATTTCTGAAGTGTAACGCCATTTCGCATTTCACGTACGTGGACTATGACGTTGGAAATATACCTGTGAGGTTTACAGGTCTGTTTGTTTCAAGGAATCGAACATGTGGAAATGTGAAAATAAGTGAAGGATTATGAAATCTCTCAACATCATATTAGTATTTTCTACGGGAAATGTTTCAATGATACTTCAAAGGAAATGAAAGAGCACGTTACAAAACTGGATTCGAGTGATGCATCGCGATGGAATCAGTGGTTAGTCAGGGTTGTGGAAAATACAGAGTGGGAGGGAACAGGAAAAGCTTTCTCGACGACTCCAAGTCATTAGCATTTTAAGAGAAAGCAATCTGGGCTCCTGGATAGCCAAGTGGTTTTTGCGCTCAAGTTTGGGGAAAGAGGTCCCGGGTTAGATCCCCGGTGGGGCCCACGTGCGAAATGAGTAGTCTAAGCTGTCGAAGCACTTTTAACAATACTACTACTACTTTGTGTTTCTCATCACGTTCGTGTGAACCAGAGTAACCAAGGTACAGCACTTTACTTTGTCTTGGGCCAAACGCGATATCGTTGACAGTAATTTAGATACATGTTAGTTAAAAGATTAGTGCCTGTTTTGCATTCTATTAATTAGTATAAGAAATTGCAGAGCATTACGGAGTTCTCAATGAATAGTTTCCCTCTTTTCATGAAAAGCCTGAGAAGCAGGTATTGTCGAACAATACCGCACGTAGCTGCTCTGCTGAAGCCTAAAGTGATATATAAAACAAGTGTACAACTGCATCTTGTAAGGTTAGTAATGGTAATTCTATCGTTCATCATTGCCATTACCTTCCAATAATTATTATACTAAGAAAAAGAAATATGTGTAACATTAATTGACTTGTAAGGTGTTATTAGAACATTAAAAGCTAAGGTATCCATATATTTATTATATATATGTTATCCATTATTTATTATATAAATAAAATTTAAACTATTAATGTAATGCAATTATAACCTGAATTATACTAATTTATCCTTGTGAAATATGGACAACATTTTTGTATTTCTTTTCGTGATGGTTTTATAAACCGAAGTCAAGAAAGGTTTGGTGCTGAAAGTAGTTGTGCGTCACAATAAAAAAATTAGATTTTTACTACAGATTTTTATTTCAAGATTTCCTATTTTACTACTAATTACTAGTCTCCATTAGCAGGTACGAAAAAACAAGCGTTGTCGTAAGATTTCCGCTAGAAAGGCACTTAAAGGAAATTCTTTTAGAGGTGGGGCTTCATTTTAATGATCATCAAATAGAAGGGAAGGTAATGGTGGCTAAATTTTTAAACTTCATTACGTCATAGCATTTATGCTTATCGTGAAATCCTACGACGAGTACCTACATTGTCGAGAGTCGTGCGCTCCGTGTATGAAGGATTATTTAATCATTCTTGTACGTTTAGTTAAAACGAGACTTTTCTTATTTTGAAAGTGCTATAGAAGGGAAGTGGATTCTTTAGGAATTCATTTTTCTCTTCTAATGATTGGAATTGTTTCTTCCAGATTTTCTTGGGCAGGTGGATCAGATTTAATTTAAACGAAATCATGATTTCCATAAAAATGTTTGATTTTGTAACAAGATCACATTTATATTACCAAAAAGAACGTTGCACTGGTGCGTTAGATAGTAGTAAAAATTTGACTGCTCCTACTCTACAAAAAGTTTAGTAGAAAAAATTTAGAAGTATACCTACATAACGAGCAATTGATATCCAAATTTCGTCGTTTACGTTGCGTTTTCTGTGTGCTTAGAATGCGTTCATGATTTCACTATTATCTCCGTAAAGCTGTTCTATTGTAGCATTGTACACGGGCTTATCTAGGATTTATGGACGGGATAAATTTCGTCATAAATATGAAAATGAAACCTTAAGTTCCTCGTATATCTTATATGATCTTGAATGTACTGTATGATTAAATTGTTCCAAAAACGGACTTCGTAACACGAGCGTTTTAAAATAAGGCCGTAAAATTTTCGCTTTAATCGTCCAGTCATGATACGCAGAGAGCTCCATTCCCTCTCGGTCGTAAAGAACGGAGGAAAAAATATAAACGAGAAACAATCTCGTGACCAGCCTCCCATCCTCGCCTGGTTTGATCTTGACCTCCCCATCGCAGAACAATGCGAAAACATAATTTTATTTTTGAAACTGTTTACCCGAGTAATGAATGAGGAACGGCCGTTTACGAGCACAGGAAAGAGCAGAGACCTTAATGTTCTCTGAAGGAAGCATCTCGAGCAGAAATAACGACGGAAGAAAAGGGATCGAGATAGGAAAATCATTTTCGCAATCTTCTGACATAAATCTTTATGTTTTACTGTCGTGTCGATAACTCTATATTCTTTGTCAAATTCGAGGGTGGAATAATACGAATGAAACTTTTCGAACTTTTCAATAAATTAATTGCTTTGGAGCGTAGTTTGAAAGTGATTTAAGTTAAAGTTGATCATCTCCAGAGTTTAATCGTTGAAAAATAGCTTAGGAGGCTTCTAAGAATTTAATCTTTCCATCCATTGATGTGATTTTAGGCGCGAAAATATGAAATTAATGTATCTATTTTTACTACGGTTTAACTAAACTTTCCCAAGTTTAGCTTCAAAGAAAATACAAATTTAAAATTTAAAATTCGCCTTGGTGGTTATAACTCTGTGGAAGTCCATCCTAAAATAGGAGTTCAATTCCTAAATGTTCAGAAGATTAAAAACTACTAATTTATCAACGTTTGGCGACACATAAATCAGAATGAACCAACGGTTCGTACGAATTCATCGTCGCTATAAGCCATCATTAACATTACTTAAAATGCTTACAATTCATGCTATATATAATTTATTTAGAGATCGAAATAATGAAATGTTAATAAATTATTCGGTTAGGAAATCATTCGGGGACTGAAACGTAAGCTAGTTTAAGCTTGCAGTTTCTGATTATGTAGATATTTATCCGATTTCATTAGATATTTTTATCCGATTTCGGTGACGGAATGGTTATTGCACTAGCTTTCGAGCAGAGGAAGTATTGTTAAAAGTGCGTCGAGAGCTAAGGTCTGTCCCACCGGGAATCGAACCCGGGACAGCTTTCACCTACGTAAGTCGAATGCGTTGTCCACTTGGCAATCCGGGAGCCCCGCACTAGCTTTCTAACACTAAGGTCCCCGGTTTTAGTCCCGGCTAACAGTTTTTTCCAGGCTTGGATATGGATGTACGAGTTCATCGTTTATGTTTGTGATAGTCGAAATTCTTAAAAAGGATAAAATTGGGGTCTCCTGTTTCCGTTAAACAAATAATTATAATCACGTACGCATTCGAGGTGGGGAAAATCACCTAAATACCAAAAACTTCAAGAAACGAAAGTATGAAATGTATTTGATACATGTCCCATTCGTGAAATAGTTTCCTAGATTGCTTAGAGAGGGATGCGAAAAATGTTTCCACTTTAAAATCATTGCTTCTCTGAACAATTTTTAAAATCTTCATATCATCAGTCATCACTTAAAAAATCTTCAACTTCTTTATAAGCAATAGAAGATACTATACTCGTTATTCTAAAAATAAATCTTGGGCCACCTTCATTTAATTTCTGAAAATTTTTCCGAAGCGGCACATTTTTGAACCCGATGTCTATACGAGAGAAAATGTGCGCTGCATAAGGTGGAAGAAGACATCAACGATCGCTAGGGAAGAGGATGCCCTTGACCTCTTCCAATGCAAAGGATATTGCTTAGGCCGCAAATGAAGGCGCTCTGTTACCTCGGACGAAACAAGAAGCAACGAGAGAGGATATTGCCTCTCGTTGATTGTCCCTGGCAGAGTGTTTTTAATGCGCTTCAAGGGAAGGGGCGAGATAGGTGGCACCACCGTCGCAAGTTGTGGGCTTCGAGATGTATGGGTTGGGGTCGAAAATATTTCGTGGAGGTGAGAATAGGTCAATAAAAGTTAGCGACTGCTTTCATTAAGGAGTATTTAGGTCACACGCCATATAGGAGATTGTCTACCTCTTCGCTGCTAAAGGGACCAAGATTCGTGACAGTCTTTCTCGCCGTCCGATGTTTCTCTCTCTCTCTCTCTCCGGGTCTTCATTTACGGGAGCTCTTGGAGGAAGATTTTCAGGATGGGATGTCGTGAGGATTATCAGCCGGTGTAAGGGTTTTAATATCCTGCCTTATGACGTGCACCCACGACTGTTGGATGAAGTCCCTCGCCCTTGATGGCTGTCGATTGCTGGCATTAAACCCATCAAGAACACACTGACCTCGCGGACTCAAATGCGGTAAAAAAGTAGTTATATGGTGAGTAGTAAGCTGTCGTTAGCGGAATTGTTCCTGGCGTAATATCTCACGCAGTTTACTTTTATGATTGGTTGGCACATTAATGAGGTCAAAATTAGTGGTTTTCCATTCACAGCTGAATTTGACGTTGCTTTGAATTGCCTCAATTTTTTTCAAACTTGGTAATTAATGCGGAAATGTTATTCGATTGTTTACAAATCAGTTATATTCCATGATATAGAATGGGTTATATTCAAAATATGAATCACTCGAATGGTAGAAAAATAATATGTTTTGAATGTGTGACGAATTTTTAAACTACAATGTATCTTAAGATACATCTGGGCATTAATGGGTTAAAAATAATTACAGAAATTAATTTTTATAAAGTTTATGATTTTTTGTCGAACAAATTTGAAGAGTGATTGTGACGAATAAATCGACTTAATACTCTTCATGAATTATTCGCTCTTAAGTCTATCTAATTCACATTACTATGTAAATGAAACGAAAAACGAATAATATTTGCGCTTAAAGATATTCAGGGATTTGATCGGCATATCTTAAAATGAAGAGCCGTGTATGCTTTACAATGAAAGAAGCCAAATAGAATTATTTGATAATCGACAAAGCATTGATTAAGGGATGGAAAAGGACTGCTAAAAATTAAGCAAGAAATATAAAAGCATAGAAAGTTTGTCTTGAGGTAAAATTATGTGCTTCCGATTGCGAGATTATCCAACTGAAAGCGTTTCATTCAGTTGAAGGAGTTTCCCTCGTTGAGCCGTCGTTTTCATTTTAGAATATTCTCAGACGTAACACCAAGCATATTTGTATATGACGATTATTTTTACCATTTTTAAATCTAAGCCTTGTTACCCTGAATCTAAGAATATTTCGCACGCATACGGACGCTTGTACGATTTAAAATCTGCATATAGGCTTATTTTCGCTTCAATCCTTAGCTGAGAAGAGTTTTTCCCAAAAATTCTTCTCTTACCGGTCTATTGCTTTATCATCTTGGTTCCTATATTTGATTCGCAGGATTCAATGATGAACAGAATAAGTAGAAGGAAATCCCAATTGGTTTTAACTTCAAGGAGGATCATTCGTTCAGATGTATTTTAGAATAAAAATTTGATGAAAGAATTTTCAACTCTGAAATAGAATTACTAACTCGTAAAACTCCATTTCGACTTTAGAGAATCATTTCCAGCAGCATAAACCGACTCAAGTAAGTTATTTCCACTCAAAAGCGCGCACTCAATAGATGTACGACGACTGAAGGCCCATCTTTTGGGCTGAATTGGGTGACTCGAATGATAGGGAGATGTATTGGATAGGACCCTTTATTCAGAGAGAGAGCGAAGAAAAACTTTGCAAATCCTACCATTTTCGATTTTTTTCATTGCCGTTTCGAGGAGGCTATCGAACGCCGTATTTGAGGGGATTTTTGAGTTTGTGAAAGAAATTGTAGACCCTCGGAGGCATTCTGATGCCATAAAAAAAGGATTCCATTCTAGAATATTTACTCGGTATGGAAATTCTACCCGAAACCTAATTTTGACCTCGCCACGGAGATTACAGTCTGAAAATGATCCTTAATGAATTTTAATGGCGCATTGAAGGAGTTTGAAGAGAAAATGGCGTCTTTCTTCGTGTAAGTGATTTTAGTCGTCATTCGTTCCATTTGCTATTATCTCATCACAAAGTTCGTAATTTTCCGAATTAAAATGCACGAGCGTGTTTTTAATTTTTCCATTCCGTATCGTTGCGATATTTTATCAGAACTGATAATTTCTATCATTTATTTCATTTTCTGAATAAATCACTTTTTATCAATCAAAGTGTTTCAGTTTTTCCGTATTAAACGTATTTTTACAGTAAAGGATTGCTCACACTTTGAAATGTTTTCTCTAAATGAATTAATTCCATTTAAGAAAGTATCGGCTTACGAACTATTAATTCGATCCGATCTTCCGAAGTTTTCTACCGCACTTATGTGTATTTTCTTTTGTAAGATTAGAAAGATATTCGTTTAGACACGCGCCCAATATTCCCAATATCCCAGTATCCCTCTCTTTTTAATCATCAGAATTTAGAAATCAAGTCATTCGATATTTACCTATTGTCTGAACACATAATGGAGGGAACGGCTTTAAAGGGAAAATGATATTTTATTTGCGTCTTTTTCTTATTATAAACTCAAAATATCAGCTTTCCACATCATACTATAGTATTTCATCATTAATTCGTTTTATAATTTTAATTTAATCTTATTGCTTAAGTGATATTCCTCAGGAAAAAATATCTAATAATTATGAATCATATGAAGATAAAAACAATAAATTAGATTTCCGTGTCCGATCTTTTTGACTTAATAGAGACAATCTGAATATTCATCAAAGATATTTCACTCGGAACCAGAATGTGAGGATAATAATGCACTATTCAAAAGCTGTCAGAGTTGCCAAGGAAGATGCCGAGCAAACCATCGCAAGGCTCTTACAACAGGAAAAGAGAAACAACGCAAAAGAAGATTAATCTCAAGAAAAAAATCAAGTTTGAGGCCGAATGTTAAACAACGGGATGCATAAAAAATCCACTGCAAAGATGCCCTTTCGCTGTATCTTTTTCATCCCTCGTGCCGAGAATAAAAGGGAACTTCATCAAGTCAAAGCAGAAGGACGCCGAAATGAGGAGAGAGAGAGAGCGGGAAATTAGGGATGGAGAAGCATTTTTGCACGTTTTCAAAGGGGAGTGGGTGTTCGTTGCCGAATTTAGAATGAAGTAGAGAAATGGAGAGAATAGCTGTGGAGAGGGCGCGTTAGGGAATATCGATTATGGTTAGCAGAGGAATGGAAAAAGTGTGAGGATTTGAGGGGACGACTGAGGAATTTCACACAGCGGCACGAGTAACATGGTCATTCCTCGCTTTCAATGAATCTCAAATGAAGCTGCTCTATAATGCATTTTCACAGCTCCATTATAAACAAAAAATGATTACGATCGGTAATTTTATCCAATAAAAGTTTGTTTTAGAACGTTAATCGGTAGGTTCGCTCACAACGAGACTTCTTTTTTAAAATCGTGAAAGTGGTTCTCCTATCCTCACGTTTGCGGTGAATCCTTACCTATAAACAATGAAAATCAACTAAGGGTTCATCTTGCTGTCGGCGAGCTTCAGAGCTCTAAACTAAATTATAGAAATTTTGACATTTCCGGAAATTTCAACGAGTTAGAAAATGCAATATATACATTTACACACACACTAAGAGTTGCTATTGCTTGCATATTGCAAGTTTATAGGATAGCTTAGGTTATGCATTATACGTACGCTCCCTGCCATTCGCCATTGGCTGCTTGCGAGGACGTACGAATCTAAATCTATCCTTTAGTTTCAAGGGAATATCAACATTTGAAAATATCAGATATGAGAGATTAAGTAAGGAATAAATATACCGTCTGCAATTCACCGCTATCCATACACCACCAGCCATACATCGCCTGCCATACACCTCCTGCCATACTTCACCTGCCATACACCATCTGCCATACTCCATTGGCTGTTTTCCGCGACGTGCAAATCCCGAACTACCCGTTTGGTATTAGGACGACACACTATGTATGTAACTCGACGAAGACACCATATACATAAATATCGTTTATGGTATCTCATGTAAGATATTAATACACCCCTTGCCATACGCCATTGGTGATTATAATTGGATACGTCGTGCATAGAATCAATGTCCACTAGGGGAGTTGCGTTTACCACATGCAATAGAAAACCCTATCTTGTAACGATACCGTGAATATCAACCTTCTATGCTAACGGAAAAAGCCCTAAACAAATATTTGAGAAATCGCGAAATGTATAAAATCGCGAAATTTACAGGTTTTGAAGCCTTCTAGAATCGAACCCTATGTACTCATGAACAATAAGTCTTTAATTCCCGAGTGTGATTGCTTGTGTTTTTAAATTTAGCATTCCTTGGGTCAGTGACGCTTTTCTTCTAACGGAAGATGCCAAACACAAATCAATGAAATATCTCTTTATATGGACTCCGAATATATACGCGTAAATAGGATATAAAGGATAGGAAGTGCATTTATATGTTTATTTATTCAATATGGTAACTTCCATTGAAAACAGTTTTCCCTTATAAATCGCGAAAGCTATGACAAAAACATTGATTTTCAGTCGTGTTTTAGACGAAAATACACACACAGAAATTTCTTTACTTACTTGTAAGATACATATAATTAGATACGTTCCCTACGACAGTATTCACAATGTCGCGACCTCATGTTGTGGATCCGGGTCCCTTTTTTCAGTAAAATCACGATATCTGATTTCAAAGATTCGATATATCGGTTTAGGTGACATATTTGTGGTCCGGCACTTTCTTATGATTCGTTTTTTATAATCAAGTGTGCCGCATTCGCTTTCTATCCCCACAGATTAGTAATACTGCTGAGAACCCATGAGACGGTACACGATTACCTCTTCCATTTCATTTGCACTCTACAGGGGAACTGAAGCAAGAAGAGATTTCCAGGGGAAAAATAATGTCATATTTTAGAATAGCTTCCCTTGATGCTAAAATGTACATACATAGAAACATAGAAACGAAGTAACGGAAAAATTATAAATGAAGATGTTGTATGAGAAATGATTACCAGTCTCAGTTATGTTCACACCACAATCCTTGAAATGTAATAATATCTGTTCATTTACATGTATAATAGCGAAACAAATTTTTAATGCGAGTGAGATTGTAGTGTGGCGAATTCCTGACCCTTGAATTATGTTATCATTTAAATTTTTGCATATTTCTTATCGCCTTTGCCATATTAGGACTAAAATCACGTGAGGATGGAGCGTTAACTGTCTATAAACCTATTTCGAAGCTTAATAGGGAATTCGTGAGTATATCTCTGAAAATCCCTAAACAGGAAAAATACGTGAGGAAATTGTGAGGAAGTTATGCTATTACGTGAAGCAATGAGCGTGGGAAGAGCGATTTTTACGCTTTTGCATATGAATTGAAATGACGGAAGCGCTCTCGCGATAAGAGGAAGTTCATGAATAAAGTAAACATTTGGTGTTAAAAATGGCGTGAATATTTTCTTAACCTTACGATATTCGCGTCATTTCTAGAAAGTATGTAGAAGTAGTGAAACGTTTCCTCTCAGACAGGAAGCATCTTCCAGTAATGTGGCAGCAAGCTATATAAATGGAGGACAAAGGTACCTTAGAAAAGACACATGTTACTTAAAACAAATGCACGTCGAAACCACAAACGCTACTTTTCCATATAATTTGTATTTCAATTTTTTAGACGAAAATTACTACGAAAAATAAATAAACTTCACGAATTTCTCTATATAGGCATACGATTCAGGACTCCGATTTNTTATTCATAATACGTGCATAAGAAATGTCCTAGGATTGAACCTGGGTCTATGAGGACAAATATTCTTACAGCGTACCATAGAAATCCCTATCTTCTATAGATGTAGCGAATTTCAAACTCCTACCTGACCGGGAAATCCCGTAAAGAATTTTTGAATATTCGGTAGTTTGAATGGTCCTTGGATCGAACCTGGGCATTCAGGGCAAAAAGCCTTAGACATACGATAGACAATCTCCTATTCTAACAACACCGTGAATTGCAAGTATCTACCTTAACGGAAAATACCCTAAATGTATTCACGAACTTCAGACAGAAAAATTGCCCTAGCAGGTAGGGATAAGGGAAACATTTTGTTTTCCAAATGTGTTCGAAATGGTGAGAAATACACCATCTACCATGGCCGTTTTGAAAAATAAACCTTTTTAGTAGAATATAAGAATATAACCATTTTCGTTATAAATTGTCTGTTCCATACTAACTGAATACAATCGATGAAGGAAAAGCGTTATTTTTCTATGAAATTGTTACACGAAGGAATCCGCCGCTGGATAATAGTAGTTTTTAAGCATTGAATCTCAAAGAAGAAAAACCTGGTAAATTGTTTGCGTTGTTTCAGTTTTCCATAGTTTGGTCAATATTTTTATGACGCATTTATCCTCATAATTAACCATGAAAATGTTCATCTGTGAGATTCCACACGAAATAGATACCTACCCCAGACGATGCGAAAAATTGCAAAAAGATCTTAATGCAAGTTAATTCCTAATAATTAATATTTTTCAAAGGACACAATTACATCAGAGCCACCCGTACAAAATTAGTAGAATGTATATCAATGTCCTCTAGTTAGTTGAATATCTATGATTCACACATATGAATGATTTAAACTGAAGCACACATATCCAAACATCTTCCTTGAAGTAAAATAAATAGCTTGGTTTTATATAGCACATTGTAGGTAGATGCAACAAAAAGGTTAGAGAGCGATTTTATTTTACCTTGTTCAGGCCCCATCTAGAATATGCGGCGAGTATGTGGGGTCCAGCGGATGAAGCGTTATCTAAGAGCTCTTGAAAGTGCAGCTTAAGGCCATACGATTTGTTAAAGATTGCTACGTTAGAACAACAATTATTACACAAATGCTCTCAGACGAAGGTTAGGAATCCTTGAAAGAAAGGGGATTGGAAGCTAGGCTGCGATTGCTTGATAAATTTAGAGAAAATACATTTACGGAAGAAATAATTCTTCGGCTGATACGACAATGAGCTTAATATAAGAGACATTGGGCCATTATTTCCACGAACGATATGCGATAACAAAAAATCAAAGAAGTAGCACGAACTTTCTGTATTTACATCCCCTGCAATACTCCGAAATGTGGTGTGCAGGGTATTTATGATGATGCAGATGTACTCTCCAACTACAAAAATTTAACAATTCATGTTAGTGTAAATAATATTTTAGTTTTCCATAATTATCTCATTCAAATTTTTTATTAATTCTGATATATACCGAGATAGTGAAATGCGGATCAGCATGAATTTGTTGGAAAACTAATGATTAAGTTACTATTACTTTACTACCGGTTTCTAAGGGAAATCGTCATTTTTAGCAGATCTAAAGAATCGGTGCATTACTTAGTTATGATGCCTCGTTGAAACAAGCAGTCCAAGCTTCGTTATTTTAGGAAAGGCGCGTCAGGTCTAATCCATTTTTATAATAACGCTCTTTAGAACAAATTTAAGGTTGAAAGGGCGGTGGAAAGAAGAGAAGGGCGGCTGCAAAATGAAAGCGACGGTGAAAGCATTATAATAATATTTCGGGAAAGCAAGTAACGAGATGACAGAGATGGAAGCAATTAATTCTAATTAAGTAATAAGATACTACGGTTGCCATATAATAAAGATGTAAAAACGAGAAGAAGAAAAGGGAACTGCTTAGGTTTCCTTTCATGGTGAATATTCATAAGATCATGAAGAGCATAGTTTTGAAAGCATGGGTGCGGCATAACAAAGAGGAAAAGAAGAATAACGAGAGAGGAAGAAGAAAAGAATGGATGACACGAAGGATAAAAGAGGGAACGGAAGAAGGAACGCGAAGAGAAATAATAACGGGTGTAAATTTGGTGTTTGTTTACTCGCTGGTTTTATGAGCCAATAAAACTCAACTTGAGGATAAACTAGAGCTTTATGGTAATGAGTTCTTAAAGAGAGTTTTTTTAAATAAAGCCAAGACCATCAACTCCAAAGGCTCTCGTTGCCTGAGAGAATTTTGGCTTTGAGTGTCTAAGACTTGAAGCGATTGTCTGAATTGGCTAATGAGTACAGAGATGAAAGATTACTCGTACCACAAGAGGGCGGTCAAAATGGAAATTTCCAGGGTAAAAGCAGATTGAAATGACGATTTCTTGTGATTATCGCAGCTGCAGTATGGAGTCATTTTAATCCCTTCATCCTGCTTAGAATGAGCGGAATATATGGAAGATAAACAGATTGAACGGTTATGATTGTACGGTTATGATTGAACGGTTATGATTGAACGGTTATGATCGTTCGTTACAGAGAAAGTGCACTGGTATACTAATCTTGCGCTTCTTTCGTAGTTAAAGGGGTATATAAAGAAAATTTTTCCTCTTAAAAATGATTTAAATGCTTCTTTTGCTCCTTAATTATATCTTCCCTTGGAAAAAGAGAACACAGGAAAACGGGTAAGGGTGACTTTGCGCTTGATGGTGCGCACCCAGGAAAAATCCCAAGGAAGAATGGACTTGAAAAAAGTCTGACGGGACCGGGTCATTTCCCGGTCCCGTCAGACTTTCTTCAAGTCCTTTCTTCCTTGGGATTTTTCCTGGGTGTGCACCATCAAGCGCAAAGTCACCTTTACCCATTTTTCTGTGTTTACAACCAGAAAGGGGTATCCTTTCCATCACTTTGTGTAGCCGGTGCTTCTACGAAGCCAAGACCGCGAACGATGCCACCATGTGGACGAACTTGCAACGTCCTTGCCCACAAAGTATCCTGAATGGCTTGGAAAAATGTTCTGCCGGGATAGCTCAACGGACAGAGCACCTTCCCGGTCCCGTCAGACTTTTTTCAAGTCCATTCTTCCTTGGGAAAACGAGAACGTTTACTCGGTGTTTTCTTCAAAGCTCAACCTTTTCTCAGAACCCAATATTGCCCGCATAAAAGACGTGATTTATCTAATCTAATCTATTTTGCAACTAAATAAAACTTTAAACGTAGTCTGCATAGTTTATTACAATGCAACAGGAATAGAGTTACTGTGTTTAAAGAAAACGTTCAATGATTAAGTAGTAAAGATATAAACGTAAGTTTCCTTAAGCTGTGAACGCATGCTTGTTGACACGTAGGTGTGAGGACATTTATTCTCCTTCACAGAAAGTTTCAAAGGACTGAAAACGGAAAAAGGAAACCATGTTTTGTAAAATTGCACGTACAAATGATCTGAAAATCACAATTTATGGGAACAGAGTAAAACCAGAATGTAAAATAATTGGACACGTACGTCCAACTGAAATGTGAAAGTCAAGTGAAATGACTAAAACCTGAGTGCTCTTTTCTTATATAGCGTCAAACTGTCTGATTTGCAGATTAATTATTTACTATTTTTATTTTAACTTTATTTTATTTTCAGTGTTAGTTTCAATGAAGTATTAGCGTTGTAGTTTTTTGCTCTTTGTTTGCTGAGGATAGTTAGATTAGGAGGACAAAATAGGATTGTGATGCATAATACAATCCAAAGTCAACCTCAGCCTTCATATAGCGTACTCTGATTTGACAAATGAGGCTATAATTCAAAGATTTATGTTTATACAAACAAGTATCGCAGTGAAACTCTTACGAAAAAGATGCGATAACATTCTAGAAAATGGATAAAACTACGATGAATGCGATAAATTCATACAAGATGAAAGATTTTAGGTAAAAAATGATAGATAATGAGGATAAAAGATCCCGATTGTCGGCCCAAAACCAGGTATCAGCGCGAACACTGATCAGCCACAGGAACGTCATGCTTGATACTCATCTTTACCGATAAGATTTGCGCTAAGTCAAGTTGTTATCGAAAGGGGATAGAGGGTTTTCAGATAGATGGAATTAGATTTGGAAGGATAGAATTTTTTAATATATCACTATACATGTCTAGATTAACGTCTATGATAATATGTCATGGTATAATTTTACATATCTTCTAATATGGTGGACATAATCCCTAATAAAAAATATGGCACTTAATATAGAATATGTATCATCTTAAACTAGTCTCGTTCTGAAATCGCGAAGCATGCTAAGTATCACTCCTTGTTAGATATGCAATAGAATATAATATATATTACATATTCATCAAATTAATTTTGATATAAAGTAATTACCGTAAGAGAAGAACATTGCACGGCTTTTAATGAAAATAGAGATAATGAATGCTCCTTAAGTCGTTAGAAGTTTCTCTCTTCAGTGTTCCCGCGGTGACCAAATTAAGCCAAACCGACAACTTATACAAGAAACCACTGTTCTGAGTAGGTTCCAATGCGTATTTCAGTTGCTATTCTGTCATCTTCAGGAGGTAGAGGAAGTTCTTCTAGTATGTACGAGTACGTGGATATATTTTAAGCCTTTTCTCTGGTTAACCTACTGGTCATTTCCCATACACTACAATACTACAGTGAAACCTTTGGTGAAACCCTAAATTATGGTAGTTGCTATATTCTGAGCTAAAACTTTTACGGCCAAACCAGTTCTTTACGAATTGCATTTAAAAAATTTTCTAGCATTCTGTAGAACACTGTTTCATAAGCTTCATAGTCTGAATTCCCACCAAAGTGAAGTGATTTCGTTTTACTGATTGGAGTCCTTAAATATTTTACGGATTCTTAGCTTGATAATGAATGGCAGTGGAAATATTGGAAGATTTGCTTATCACTTAAATTTATAAAAATAAAAAGCAAAACGAATTCAACCCGCACGAATACAGGCTCTTAAGTGTTACTCGCAGGACGCATTCGACCGCTGTGGATCATTGCTTTTTAACAACTGCGGCATAAAAGTGACCTCTTGGTGCTCCGCGTAATTTGCGACTTATTTCTAACTTTTAATTGCTCTATTTTTTATTACTATCTTCGAACTCCTGAGGATATTTAAGATATTAATAACATATTTTATTCTGCAGTCTTTTCTTCAACTTTAATTTACATTGGAAGTTTCTAACACAGTTGCAGTAAACTGTGCCGTAAAATTAGAGTTGATAAATACGTGTGCCGTGTTGAAAGGCTCTATATAAGCTTGTCAGACCCGCAATCAACATGATTAATATATAGTCAAATCTGTGTTTGATGAATCATTTATAATTTCCAAAGGAATATCTCAAATACAGAAGATACACCAACTGTTGATAAATACAATACAATTTTCATCCTGTGCATTTATAGTAGTCTGTTTTGAAACATCAATTGGGCGTGTTTTTCGTTTATTCGGGAAGAAGAATCAAAGGGCAAAAAAGCAATTACTTTAAAACTTAACGAAATAACTATTCTTGTTTCCCGAGGGTATCAAAATATTAACAACCGTTTTTGGATGAGTAACCAGAGTTGATGTGCAGGTCAAAGAAAGGGAAAGCGGCTATAAATCTCGTCTTTCCCAAGAAAACTAAAAGGCTTTAGCGGGATTTTTGGCACCGTTTCCTTTTCTGGAATCCGAGCGGAAAAGGGGAATTTCAGAAGGAAAGTTACCGGTTTTTCTTGGTTTTCAATGTTTTTTCGCTTCTTTCCCCCTAAACAGTGCTCATTTTGCAGAGAAAACTTGGGAAGAAAATCCTTATATCGCGTTCTTTCGGTATTAAATACTTTTATTTTAAAGGATGTGAGTTAACTAAACTTGAAGGAAGTCATTTGTGGGTAAATTTACGTAGGTGAGCCAAAGGAACATATTAGAAGTAGCTATGGTCAGGAGGGGTAGTTTTCTTCGTGAAAACCTGTCGACTGATAGTTCAACACATTTTTCGGTAAACCGGAAACTAATTAATTTCTCTTGGAAAAAAGTTTTGAGTTCAAATACGTTTTAAGAAAACTGATTCAACCTTAAGGACAAACTAAACAATAGATATCATCATCTAACATAATTTTGACTACTCCTGTGATAGTTCATTTGTAATTTTAAAATGTTTTTTCTATTTCTTATGGTTATGAATGCAAAAAGTTTTATATCAATACATTTTAAATTTGAAGGTAATTTGAAGTATTTATGAAGGCGAGATTCAGCTCGAATAATTTCTTCTATAATCTGACCCAATGATTAATATTTTAGAAAAAAATACCCATAGAAGGAGAACACCCTCGAAGAAATGGGTTGTAAAAATCTGCAAAGAACAATAATAGTATGAGCAATTCAACGCGAAGGAAAACTGTATAACATGGAAATTACGAGAGCAGTACTAAAGTACGAGTATACTCGTATATTGCTTGAACATATAATAACTGATTTAGAATTTACAGTTACTTACATTTTTGGAATGAACTATTGAAATATCATTGGCGCTCTGTGATCATCAAAACGCCTTCAATACATTGGCCGAAAGAACTATTGAACATTACAATTTTCAAAACTGATGATAAGTAACGTCTGAAGGGTGGTTCGACGTGTCGAGATCCGTAATCGATTGACTTCGATTCCCTTAAAACAGCTGACTCAATAGGAATGAAAAAATCCTTTCCCGTGGGAAAGGATTGGAAGGGAAAAAGATCGAAAGGGCGATATGGGAATGGGAGAACGAATTGCGAATTTGGCGATAAAATAAGTTTCGGGTCAAAATATGCAAACGAAGAGCTGAATGAGAAGTCGTGATGGACACGAATCGAAAATTGAAAGGCAAAGCAGTGGAAGGTATAGGGGTGTAGATAGGAGATATGTGCTATCTGAATGCGGGAACCCTTGTGTTTGAAATTGATTTCGAATTTTATCATAATTATTTAACATTATTGTTATTGTCGGGAATTTTCAAATTATGGAGTAGAAAGGGGGAAGGAGTTGAAAGTTTCATAAAATGTGATAATAGAGATCATCAGCAGTATAAAGGAGAAGAAATTGATGACGGATTTCTTCTGATTAGAATTCATTGTGCGAGTTATATCTCTTGGTTATTTCTGAAGAGAAATGTTGTATTCAAAATGTAGAGCTATCATTAACAAACAAAAACAAAAGCTAAATCAATTAATCGCTCAACCTCCTAAAGTCCACTTCCGAAAAATAATTAAAATTACCTACAATAATATTCCTTTTAATCGATTTATTGATCAATGATCCATCTTTAATAACTACACAATACTTTATTGATTCACATTCAATAGTACACAATTGCTTTCGAGTTGGCGACCATATTTTAAGTGTAATAGAATATTTAAGAGACAGTAATTTCAAAAATGTATTTGTTATGCTCAAGCTCGATTTTTTTGGAACAGTACCTACTTAGAAATAAAAGAATGGGATATTGCAAAGTTCTTTTATTTCTAAGTTATCGAATTCACATAAATAATTTAATTTATATAAATATCGATAATTTCCGATTATCTTTGATATTTAACAAAAGTAAGTAAGAAATAAACAATCTTATTCCATTCCTACGTTTTTATATCAAATTTTCGGATCACTTTCAACTATTACACTGCTATACAGAACGGAGTAAAAGACATAAAAAGTTCCTAAAGTTTGAGAATTTTCCATATTTTTTTACACCCGAACGAACTGTATAGGACATTTTATGAATTTAAGACGATAGAATGAAACCAAGGAATCGCCGGGAATATCGAAATTGAATTTTTAAACCCTTTTCAGCCTTATTATATCCTTTTTCTCGGAGAGGAGGTCTTATAAATAGTAGGATAAAGTACCTATTTTCGTCCTAAATCCCCGGAATTATTCAAAAATATCTTCTGGTCGGAGTGAATAAAGAGGTTTAAAGTGAGGCTTTTGGAATGTGGGAAAGCGTAGGTGTCGGACTCTTCCTCCAGTCGGCTTATATATAAGGGATAACGTTTGCATTATCTGGGCAAAAGGCATTTTTTATGGGGATTCCGATTTTGCAGATTCAGAGGGGGCCTCCACTGATTAGGGGTTTTGACATCCTCAAAGACGTTTTCATAAAAAGCTGATACACACTGGCAGAAGATGGCGTTGCCCTGTAAACACATGCGTGTAAAAAAGGTAATATGTTTACACAGAGACGCCAGACTACGTACAAATCAACACTACCTGCGAAAATATTCGATGTGTAAAATCCGTTGGCCTTTTTAGAAGTATTTTCCTTAAAGCCTGAACCCGAAGGACTCATTTATTAAGGTTATGCTGGATAAAGCTTTTAATGAGCCATTATTTATGGTGTATATGGCTCAGAGCGCTTTTCTACTGCATCTTAAGCCACCGTAGTAACCCAAGGCAAAACTGTACCATGATTTTATTTTATGGCTCTATTAATATTTTTGCGTAAGTTATAAAATGATAAAGACATAAGATTAATTGCTTTATCTGAAAATCTCGAACATTTCGCGAAATTGCGAAAGAGCCTATTTTACAAATAAATATTTTGACTTAGACTTCCAAAGAAATTCTAGGGGGATATCTTTCTTGGTTCAATAACCTTGATGAAACTAGTCGATAAAAATCTGCTGCGGAAATTACGAGGTACTCTTTCTTTTAAGACTTGTGTGAAATTTCACGAAGTCACGCATAACCATATTGATTTTAAAAATTACCTTACATTATTTTTTGTGACAGCCTTGATTATGGTCTTAAAAAAACCAAGGAATATGTACAGGTGCGTTGCGAGAATGTTTTCTAAAGCGTAACTATTATATTGGAAAGTTATGCATTTTGAAAGAGACATTTCATCACCATAGCTCTTTTCTTACGGCATTTTCTTCGCCCCCGACTTAACCTCACTCACCCTTTATCCTTCCATTCTTTGCGTATACTCCATTCTTCTCTCTCCTTTTTAACTCTCGTTATATGAGAAACGAGACGACAAGCGCCCGGCGTCGTTTACCGAGAGTGAATATTTAAGTGAACCGGCTACCGCAGGAGGCGCTGCCGTAGGTGAATTAATGCGCCCCCGGTTGTGTAAAAAGGAAAGTAAATATATCTTCCCTAAGTTGAGGCGGGAGGGATGTGAGCGTGAATATTGCATCTATTTGAGGATTTCTGATCGAATGAAGGGATTTTATCGTTCCATTTTCTACCGAATTTAGTCCAGATTTCGCTTCGAGATAGTTGCTCCCATCGTAAATATGTTTATCGGCTGTCAACACGATCACAAACGTTCTGGAAATATGAAAAATGAATGGTGTCAATTTCAGGTTGTTCGTAACCGCGAAGATGACAGTTATACGTTCGTTTTCGCATTTTTTGGGTTTTCTTGCAAACAAAACTGTAGGAACGACTTCATAACTTCGGCATATCTTTCGACGCACAGAAAGCTTACCTCTAATATCAGTTTTCATTAAATATGGTTATTCCAACCTCCTGAAAATCTAATAACGCATGGCTTCGCTTACCATATAATTCATAGGATCTAATGATTGAAGATGAGGATTTAGATTTAGTTACCTCGATTTAAAGTTTAGGTTGTTTTTCAAGTGGGCGGAAGCTATTACTAAGAGAGAATTGTTTGCGAGTTACGGCATAGATATACTTCATGAACGATGCATGGACTTTGAAGATATATTTAAAATTTATTGCAATTACAGGAAATAACAGCGAAAATAATAACCCTAAATTATTAATCGATGAAACGTGCTGATACACTATTCTCAAGTAATTTTAGAAATTAAAACCAATCAAATACTTATTCTACGAATCTACTGATTCGGCCTCGACTTTGTGGTAGTTCTCCATTATCAAGGATAAGGAAAAGAACAATTCTACCGTTACCACAACTCCTCAGGTCATCATCAGGTCGAAGGGTCGAGATCGAAGTGAAGGGTGGAAACCATGGTCGTGTAATGAAAATTATTGTGGTTACCATAGAAGTGCTCTTTTCCTTATCCTTTACTACGCTTAATGATGACTTCAGAGAATTTCATTTTTCTATATTTTTTTATTTTTTCACAAGTATTTTTCCCTCAGTTAACAAATAATTGCTAATTTTTGTGTTCTTATTCAAAACAACTGAAGAACTGGCTGTTTGTGATTTCCTTGCAGAACGTAAACCTTAAAAGAACAGTCGTACAATAAGAATGGCGGGAATACCAAAACGGCATATACGTATAGACAAATATGTTTGTATTATTGTACATTTGGATGAGTTCTGCATTTTTTTCGTGCTGATTGTTTAGATATGCTACGTGATTCTTGCCGTTCTTATTTCGGTGTCATGTAAAATAGTGTACAATCTATGGATTTGTAACCTTTTATTCTCCTAAAAAGAAAGAAAATGCGTATGCCATGGGAATGTTTTGACTTTGCCTATGTTTATCCAACATGTCTCTTATAGCTGGTATGCATTCTAGAAAGATTTATGTTGCGTAACAACTAGAAAAAAGAAGGTCGATTACTATTTTTTTTCGATTATAACTGAAATTTTTAAATCAGTGAGGATCAAATACCGCAGCAAAAACATTCGAGCAGGACAAAGAGCACTTATTTCTTGGAGATATTTACGAAGCTCGAGACAAATTTACGCACCAAATTCCAGGGTTTCTGCAATTGGAATACAATGCATACAATACGCAAAAGCATGATATCGAAATCCGTTTCGTCTCGCAGAGGGCAAAAGATGAGTTACGATCGATAGCCCATCAAATGTTTCCCATACATCACGCACTATGGGCATCAATCCGAAAGAGTGCCATTCCATTTTTACACGCGTGTATCATAAATACGAAAAAAGGCCGAATAAAGGGAGCCCTCGGAGATTGAGTGGAGTGAGAAAGGAGGCGACTCAGATGAAACGGGGGTGGGGGGAAGCATCACGCAACTTTACTAAATGAAGTCCATACACCGCCTTTATGAATCTCCCGAAAAATATTCCGCAGCATACCAAATGGGCTTCACGTTATCTGCCCTTCTTTTATTTCAATCCATATCCTGATAAAGAGGTGCGCCATTTGAATATCGATGAAGATAATCTATCGAATGAAATAGTGAACATCAGGACCAGTTTAGTAATTTGTTAATTAAGTTTGGTAATTCTCTCTTCTTATAAATTACAAATTATGTACTGCTGTCACTTTTTAAAAGCAAATACAACTTAACTAGAACAGAGTCGACCAATGATGATACATGAACAGAGTCGACCAATGATAAGTAAAGGAACGAACCCTAGAAAACATCAAACAGTATGCATTTGCACATTGTCTATGTCTATGTCTATGTGTATACCCTGCTAGCCAAAACATTTCGCGTGTCAAGGAGATATCATCGAATTTACTTCAAAAAACTCCATAATGACAGCTTTGCTAAATGCTAAATAAGCTAATGACAACCTTGGTGACATCCCTGGTGACGACTCCTGGCGTGTTGATGCAGCATTGCTGTGAGTCTTCATTACCTTATTTAGTATTTAGTGCAGCTGTCATTATGAGTTTTGTCTCTTTCACTACCACAAAGTTTAGCCTAAACTCATTAGTCGTAAGGATCTACTTCTTGGTAACGCTGATGACACCTTATTGGAGGGCGAAATGTGTATGGGGAGTATACACCTATTGATGTTTTTGTATTTGGTGTATGGGGAGTATACACCTATTGATGTTTTTGTATTTGGTGTATGGGGAGTATACACCTATTGATGTTTTTGTATTTGGTTTCAATACATATTGACTGAACCCACTCAATTATCACGCCCTAGCAGAATTCCAAGATTATAATTCTTCAAATGGAGCATTTTTCCAATTTTATGATTGGCTTTCTTTTCACGTCCATTTCTATCAAAAGATGATAAGTAATGACTATTTACTGGTAGTTTCTGCGCTCCGTGATTGTAGTCATATTTAAACGGAGTGCTAAGTTTTCTCAACTTTCTTGACTTTTGTGGTTAATTTCCGTAGAGAATGTATTACGCCAGAAAGTTAACGTAAAAGAAAGTTGAATACAAACTCAGGTATTTATTTTCGTAAAAATTGTAACGATAAATAGCCCGGAAGCGTGTCGTGGAACCAATTTCTTTTACATTGTGACACAAAGGTGACTAAAAGGTGACGCAAATCACGCCTAAAGGTCACCACAAAGTATAAAAAATAAATTTAGTTGGTGATGAAGCAGTACTTCATGCTCAAGGGCATTTGAGTGTTCGTGCGTATCAGAAAGGAGACGTAGAATCAATTTTAAAGAAGACGACACATTGAAATATATTTACAGCAAAAAATATTAGAAGAAATTCAGTTGTTAATTTATAAGTTTTAGTTTGCTTCCGAATTCTGTCAAATAAGGCGTAACGTAACTTCATTAGAGACGATTCAAATGTCTATGATTAGATAATAGATATTTGATATAGAAATACGACTATGCATGGAAGTTCTAACCAAATTTTGTCAATGGAAGGATCCTGTCAATCTATCTAGAGCTCGTAGATTCGATTACCATTTTAATTAGTTGAATGCGAATCCAAAGGCAGATTATACGTTTTTTGCGTTCTCATGCTAATCTCCTAAACTATTTTATTGCAACTCCATCCAACTCAACCGCCTTACGTCCTCGCGCATTTATTTTTTGATTTATCTCCCCCATTTCCATACGTGATCCTCAAATACCCCTTCTTCCTCTTCCCAGAACGGCCATTCCTTTCCATTAGCTTAACCTCTTCTCAGTGATTCCACCTCATTTACCTCTTCTGCGTCATCATCTTTCCCTTTCGTAATCTCTCTATTATTGCGACGGTCACGCCCTCTCCCTTACGGGACGCTTTTCTCCCTAATCTATGTCGAGCACTCCTTCTTCCCCTTTATCTGCCATTCTTCAGAACATGCAGTTCTTATTTATTCCATGTGCGCTCTTGGGGAAAGGAATTGACTGGAGAGGCTTAGACGAAGGCTGGCGGTAATAATCATGGAAATCCGTCAAGAGACTGAGTTAATAGTCTATATCTATCTTATTTTACTACCCTCAGGGTCTATGAACTATCAAAAATTTAGTAGAATTTACAAATAGATTTTGAAGCTCATATAAAAGCAACTACAAATGAAGTAATTTAATTAAAGTTATAGCAAAAGGCTGAAATTTTTAAACACACATACACACACTCTCTCTACGCGATGTTCTGAGGTAAAATAGAATTAATTGAGAGTAAGCAACGGAATTGCCATCTATCACAATGACAGTATTCTTGCTGTTACTCCTTTTATCTTTACAGCCGTATATTTTCTTTTATTTCCTTCCCATATCCTTGTTTCTCTTTTTCGTTGCTTTCATCGTCCCTTTCTTTGCTTCCCCTACATGGGGTATAGTATGGGAGGCCCTCCGGATCAGCCTCACGTTTTTTCTTCTCAGTGTGGAACACGGAAAGTCTATTTCCCAGAAGTCATCATTTTCATCGCCAAAAATAACATTGAAATGGTAGAAATAATACAGACTGAAAAGGAATCTTTATTATTTATTTAGTTATTTGATATTTATTATTCTAAGTTATAATTCTAAGATATATATAATAATTATAGCGAATACAACTTTATAAGAACAGAACGATCTTAACGGTAATTCAGGTTGGTGCAGTGATTTGCAGCTCGACTTGAATAATAATAATTGCATAGCTATGTCTTTTACCCCTTCTTCCAATATTACCCGCGCACCGTATCACATTTCAGGACATCCTATGGAGTTCGTGGGGCATCATAAATACCTCGGAATTACGCTCAGAACTTGTTTTTCCTTCAAAGAATATATTTGAAGCGTAATGGGAAAGGCAAATGGGATGGAAAGGTTAGCCAGTAGGATTTTGAGGGAATGTTCATCGAGAGTAAAGGAAATTGCGTACTTTTCTCTAGTAATTAGACCTCTTCTCAAGTATTGCTGCGCAATTTGGGATTCTCTCGATGTAGGATTACCCTCCGACTTTGAGATGGTTCAACATAGAACGGCTAGGTTTTGCCAAGGGAGATTTCAGGTTCGACAATAGTGTTTCGGTTATGATAGAATCGCTCGGGTGGACTTTGCTTATGGATAGAAGATTTGATTACCGACGTAAGCTTTTCGAAAAGTTTACCACTTCAGATCTCATCGATTAGATAGCGGATATTGTTATTCCAGTTAACGACGTGCATGAATTTCCAAAATATCACAGCCGCCTCCGTAGATTTTATAAATAAAAATGTATTGCCACTCCAAATTGAGGGCTCGAGAAAAATGGAGTAAGTAGCTCTATTAAGAAACCACGGCATAAACTTCTCGTTTGATTAATCAGTTTTGTTTGGGAAGCATAACTCTAATATTTTTCCTCCGTTTTCATGTCCTCTTTCTGTGCAGTGGGCGTAAAGGGACGAAAACAGTCACTCCCAACCTTTCTATATTTCACCATTTGCCCCAAGAATTCTTGCCTTCGAACTTCTCCGCAGGTCCTAATCCTTCTTGATGACTTCCCATCACACCTTTTCTCTATCTTTGTGTCTTTGGAAACTGGTATTTCAGGCGTTATTAATAGAATAAGACGCAGTTTTATCTTTTCAGTGCTGGAAACCAAAAGAACTTAATCTGTTTGCGAGTTATTTAAGCTACATTTATCCCCACTTTCTTCTTGAGCTCCTCTCGATTTGCAATATTATGCTTGGAAACATAAGGAGGGTTATATAAAATGAGCAAAAAAGGTTCGTATTTGGAAAATATGGAAATGTGGTGGAACTAATTTTGAGGAACTAAGATGACGGATAATATGCGTCCCTTTTTGTATTCTTCGGAAACGAACGCCAAGGCTACTGTGAAAATTGTGAGTAAATTGCCATTTGTAAAAATTATGCGTTATGCAAGGTTTGTTGCTTTCCTGGCGTATGCTGCTTATTATTAATTTGAGTAGCCGAATGAATGTAATACGAAAGAGTAATACGAATGAATTATAACAGTGAATTTTAAGATAATAATCCGATGTGTGAGCTCTGAAAATGATTTTGATTAATGTTTTCGGGAGAGGGTTTTCCGAATGCCCAAATATTAAAATCATTAGTTTTTAACGCCAAAAAGGATTATATGAACTGCGCAGTGATAAGCAAGGAGTGAAATAAGTGAATCGCCCTGACACAACTTATAATGTTGATCCTGTCCCAGAATAAAATATCGAATTCAGAAGTTTTACGGAATTGGAATCCAGAGTTTAGGGGAGATATTCGGAGATTCTGGATTTAATATCCATCTTGAGGTCTTTCGATAGAAGCAATACCATTGTTTTCGAAGTTTACGGAAAAATTTTGGAAGCCTTCTAAATTTATTGGAATCCTTTCATTCAGCTCAAGTTTATTTACACAAGCAACTCATTCACCTTGAGTTTCCAACTTTTTATTGGTGGTCCCGGTATCAAACATTTCATAAAGAAATTTTAGCGACAGAATAGCATTTACATCGCCAAGTATAATTTTCTTCTATTAAACGTAATAAATTAAAATTCTTAAGTCTTTCGTTTCCTTTCTAAAATGGCTGAGAGAGGTACATTTATCAAAGCTTGGCGAGAAAAAATAAAATCTCCACAAATAAACCAGGAAAAATGTTCTTCTTTTCAAAACCAAGTAATACTATTAACGTCATTCTTCAGTTTTAGAAGGGTACATTTTCAATGAGATTCAACGTTTTTTTACAACTATATTCCATATGTTTTCACGCTGGGAAATCTTACCAGTGAAAAAAAAAATGTCCGGGGAAAGCTCAAAATGATCGAAAGAAACTTTCGGAAAAAGCACGTCTCAACTATCACATGTGAGATTGATAAATTGGTAGCGGTGGATCCTTCTCAATCTGCGACTTACTCCTCGGTGATCGATGTCTCGATCAGTTTCATCCATCGCTTCAAAGCGACTGAAGATTAAAACGTTGGAAAATAGTAAATAAGACGCTCCTTAATTTCAAAGGGATTTCAAACAGGTTGCCCATTGTTTACCACAAGTTGCAAAGTAACAGAGCACAATGTCTCCCGAGGGATGTGGGCAGATATTTTCGTCTTTTTATAATTGGGATTTACATAGAAATTGTTCCCCAAAACGTGAGCCTAAAGGATAAGCGACTTTGCGAGGGGAAAGTTTTCCCTTCATTTTACTCCGGGCGCAATATTCGCCCCTGTAAATGGAGTGCAAATAGCCGTCAATCAAGCTTAAGTTACTCCATTATTTTGATGTCAAATTAACCGCGAGAGTGTTCGCGCCTTTCTAATGGGGCCTAAGCGTGACCAAGGGCGTGACACGTCGGCTAATCTTTGCTTCTTTTTTAAACAGAATGTAGCCGTCAGGAATAACTTCCTTTGTAACATCTATGTTGCAAAAATTAAACAAAATGATTTAATTTTCTCGACACTGACTGATGTGCCTTGTGTGACTGACTTGTCTAATCAGACGAGCGACGCCCGTAGTTGCTTCCTCCAACATTATCAACGTCTATGCACATTAAGTAAATTATAGATGAGAATTTTTACTTGTAACATTTGAACTCTTCGGTTTTTGTCACAGTTGGCATATGGATCTGTTCTTATAAACGACCCGAAAACATTTTGAAGCCAATTTTAGTCATTTTTAAAACAACTTCATGATCCAGTCTTGCATTGAGTGTTTTCATTTTAATTGAAATTAATGAAGACTCATATAACTCACAATAACATTCACGTGTTATTATGAATAAAATACACAAATAGACCGCTTACTCGCAAGGACGCTCTATTTAAAATTTTGTCCTAAGTAGATACTCTGAAAACGTGAAGGCAAGTAATATTCAAATTCTTACCAGTTGTTGCCACGAAAAGATTACCATCTTGAACTTTACCCTTTTTCCTTCTAATCAATTGGGAAAAGACGTAGATACTGCATCATTCCAAAGTTCAAGATTATGCAGAATATTCTGTATCCATCCACTTTTTCAGAATATCATAATCCCAGTACTATTCGGGAACCAACTTTAACTTAACTTATTGCTAGAGCAATATATTTTTGTAATAAGTTTTAATAGGCATAAATACTCATTTTAGTCAGAGAAACATAGAGGTCAAATAGGATAAGTAAGATTTATCGCGAAAGTAAAATCGTAAAGAAATAGCAACAAACATATAGTAAGAAGATGATAATAGTTTCTTACATGAATATCAGCTCGTAATATTAGGTTGTTCTTTTTCCGTATAACATAAATCCGTACTCACAGAGTTCGTCTTAGAATAATAACTGAGAATCTCTGAGGTTTGACCCATTATCGACTGAAAAAAACATTTAAACAAATATAAATCCTATATTATATTTTCTTAAAAATGAATAAACATTCAGCTTTTCCAACATAATGTAAAAGAATGACCCATCTTACATTTACAAATACATTTTCTTCGTCAGTTAGCTAAAATAAAGGAATAAATAAGAAAATAAGTAAAGCGTACATGATTTGTTAAGATATGGAGGATAACTACTTCCTTATAGCAACATATAAGTACTGACTCGTTAATAAATTAAAAACTCGGTGACACCCATTTATTTTAGTCTGAAGATACATTCTATGAATGACTGTATTTTCGATTTGTTTCGAAATTCGCCCACTAACGTGGAGAATGTGTGGTGAATGTACTTCATAAGACTTGGTCGGGATGCAAAATCCGTTTGCATAATACACGAATGGAAGCTTTTGGTTAATTCTACGAGTGAGGTATTCTCGCCAGTAGTTGAAAGCTTACAGTGCCAATTCCACTGAAAAATTAATTTTCCTCCAATGCAAATAATTGTTTTATTTACTCGGCGCTTAACTATTAAAATGTTGAAGCCATCAATCGAATACTAATGATAAAATAATGTCAGTGTCATACTTCCATGCCCAATCGGATTCAAAAGCAAACCTTTCTTGGCTTCTTTGGTCAACATTAATTTACTTACACTCCTAAAATTTGAATTACTATCAGGTTGGATAAAAAACGTGATTTCAATTAGAAACTCTTAATTGAGAGGTATTAATAAAAAGTTTAAGTTAATAGCATGTAATAAAATGTTAAGTACGACAGGATTTTTCCGTAAATTTATGCATATTTTAGACAGAACTTCCAGTCCTCCGTTTCAGGTGCATAATGATTGAAAGTCATTAAATTAAATAATTATGGAGAATAAGTAATGTTTGTAGTGGTTGTAATGTAAAAGTATAATAGAAGCTGAAATTGTGATTAGAGTGGTTTTTAAACAATTGTAGTTAATGGACGGATAATAAGCAATATTGTGTATGATAGTTGTGCAATGCACTGTAATTAAACGTCGCCACCTGACGAAACGTCTAACTGCCGCGGTATTGAATAATAAATAAATAAATAAAAGTATGTGCAACTCTTTCGGCCATGATATAAACTCAAATTTAGCAATAAATAAAATTTGATACCTTCTAAATTAATTGGTTCCTTTTCGTCTAATAAAATAAAAATAAAACTTAATCTAAGGAAATCAACAACATATAATTTGTCTTGGATGTTGTTTTATCAACAGAAGATGTGACAAACATTAGCAAAATCTTTAATTTCATTAACTTTTCGTTCATAGCGCAATTCCCACTGCATTTAGCAAAATATGTTACCGTTTTTCACTTAATCCCAGATATATTCTGCTAACTTTTATGCTTAATTACCAATTCTTTGGCCCGTTTTTCTCTTAACTCTCCTTTTACTCAATCTTATGAGTCATTTAAGCTCATAAAACTGTGATTAATCAAATGTTATGCTTTTTAGGTCACGTTCTTATCGAACGTTCAGTTTACTTCAATATTTTGGCTGTTTCATAAAACCGATTGTAAAGTGTTCGACTGACAGAGGAAATATGCGCTAGCTAAATATGCT
Organism: Ladona fulva; assembly: GCA_000376725.2. Lineage (NCBI taxonomy): Eukaryota > Metazoa > Arthropoda > Insecta > Odonata > Libellulidae > Ladona > Ladona fulva. The sequence goes on along the minus strand of KZ308354.1, from coordinate 865,220 downwards.
AACATTTTGTATGGAGATAGAGAAAAACCCTTCTGCATGCCTTATCTCCTTGATCTCCGTAAGATCTATCTTTGCACTTTGCTACGTTAGTGAAACATAATATGCATGCTGTGAGACTAGAGTAGAAGAATCATTATAAATCTACTGAGGAGCCTTAAAGTCAAGCGCTTTTCGGTGATAACTTCGATGAGAAAATCAATTGATCGGCTGTGGGTAAAAGAATTTCATTGTGTCGCCGAAGTCTGATTTTAAAGAGGAGCGAAGATGTTCTCTGGTGGATAAACGGATGGAATAGGTTACCAACGCCGTTGAAAGATGAGCATGGAACAATGTGGTGGGAAAGTGATATCGAATGAAAGACATGGAAATGTGAGGAGACAAAATGAAGGGAACTATGAAAAAAGAGAATTCGAAGATACGTCGATGGAGGCATTTCCCTTTCAGGAATTTTAAACGGTCCATTAAGCAGACGAGCATTTGGAAGAAAATCAGCCACTATTCATCGACCTCACCCAAAAGATTTTCCTTTGATCATCCATTACGTCGCGGGCAAAATACGAGTTCCTTATCTCATTTTTTAATAAATCATCTGCGAGCGCAAAGTGGGTATAAGAACGAAAGCAGGGAAAAGGAGAGAGTGGAATTACATGGAATCGGAGGAAATGACGTTCAAGTGAGACTTTCACATCGAGATGTTTGTTACGGGTTAATGGATGGAAAAAAATCGGGATGGCAATGAAGATATTCTGTTTACGTGAGTTGCCATAGCGACCGAGGTTGCGTCGTATATCAGTAAAACTGACTACTAAGGTATTATGAGGCGATTCCGATAATTTTAAATTAAAACAAGCCACGCTATCTACCGCCGTTCAATCTCAACGCTACATAAAATCAATATAACAAGAACGTATGAACTCAAGTCAAACTACACCTTAATACAAATCGTGTCTAATTAATTGCTGATTTTTGAACTAAGTAGGGGTTTAGTTGCTCAAAGACATACTTTGAAATATTACATTGTAGAACGATTATTCTTTACCAATGACTTTAATTAATATGAATCCAAATTATTCATTAACTCAAAAAAACAATTGAGTAGTAAGTAAAGGATATTCATTAATTTCTGATAATGAGAATTCTTTCCCGGAAAATGTATGCTTGTAAAAACATCAACTCTAGATTAATGTTCAAAGAATCTTTACCTTTTTATGTACCAGATAAAATTAACTGTAATTGAGGTCCATGATTTTCTAGCTGTATTTACGCATAAATGCATATTCGCATCACTTTTTTGGAAAAACCATTCGTGAATATTTCGAATACTAAGTGAAATATAATTTTGAGACAGAGAAATGAATTTCTTATCAAAAACTATCGTGTAATATTCCTAAATTGCTCATTACCTTGATAGATATACAGACTTAAATACAGAATAAATTATTTCTGGAACATTTAGACACTTATCCATAGCAAGGAAAACGAAAAACAGAAGATAATATTTGCAATTTTCAAAGGATGTAGTAGTTGATGCATCTCTTGCCATTCAAATTACTTACTGAATAGTTATTTATAGCGTGTGTGCATTATGAGTACTTATAGAAAATATGAGAGTTTCAGTTTTACCCCAGAGGAATACATTACTTTAATTATTGAAATTTGCTAAAGTAAGGTTTCTAGAAGCGTCAGTGCTTTAAAAGTGCTGATAACCGCCGCTATAAGGTCTTCACTTGCAAGGGGTCAATCCTCCACCGAACCCGGAAAAATGGGCTTGTTGTTTGTGGCAAGATCTCCCCTGAGTCCAGCCCTATCCTATACAACCTTTCCAATGGGAGTGAAAACAAAAGAAAGAAGAAAGAGGAGATAGCCGTAAAACAAATGGAGATTCGCGCTTGGTTCCATAGGTGTCCACTTCACCACCAGCCGAACAATGGAGCCGATTTACGATGGCTTTTATTTACTCGGGCGACCGGAAGAGCGGATGGACCAAGTTTGCGGAAGGGTAAGACATAAAAACACGAAGAAACATGACGTATACGGGGGAAAGTCCCCTCTCTCGATTCTGCTGTAATTGAAGCTAAAAATATACACAAACAGCTTCAAAACAGAAATTTATTATTTTTTGGGGCTTTATGACTCTATTCTTTCTTTCTACTTTTTATGATGGACATGCTACTAAACATGCGATGCCGATTAAAGAGATAAATAAATACATTATTATGACAAAGCGGTCTTATAAGGATTCCCCCCAAGGAAATCACAAGGATTTAAAGAAAACAATGTAATGTATTTAGGATTTAAGGAAAGGTGAATTTTTTTGCATGATGAAGTCATGCAACTAATCCCACAGTAATAACAAGTGTGGAAAATAGCGACATGACTGGGACTCGAACCCAGATCTCCCACTTTCCGGGCAGGTATTCTAACCAGTGAAATACCATTCCGCGTCTATTACACACTGTTTAGGGAATGCTTTGTGAGCAAGGCGGGCAGCCTCCAACTTAGTGGCACGAAATGCCGCCCGAGGTCCTCAATGAGGCATCCAACTCACAAAGCGGTCTGTTATTCATGTGGGATTAGTTGCATGACTTCATCGTGCAAAAAAATTCACCTTTCCTTAAATCCTAAATACATTACATTGCTTTCTTTAAATCCTTGAGTGTTAACTAATAAAACTCATTAGATATAAAAAATCTAGATTTGATTTAACATTTTTATTCACCTGTCACAAATATTTCTTTCCGTTGTCGGTCTCTTTCAGTTGACGAATCGTAGGAAAAATTCGTTAAAATTTCTTTCAGAAAACTTTGCATAAGAGCTTATAAAAAATTACATCTCATTATAATTTTTAAATGGAAGAAAATCCTGTAAATGCTTTTCGAGATTTGATCTATCAATTCGATAGTTGTCAGATTTACATTCTTACTAAAAATGTAGAAAATAGATTTTCGAAAATATGATTATCATTTGCGAGGTAATCTTCAATTCAAACAGCTTCAGTGTGAACAATCAAGTATAACAGTTGTAGTGTGAGCTGTGAGAACATTTTGTAAGAATTTGTAAAACTGTGAAGATATAAGTGTGGACGACTTGCGACCATCTTGGAAAAATAACTTCTTAATTACTTAATAGTTTACAGTTTCTTAAAAATTGACTTTAAACGCACTAAAATTCTCCTTCGCCGATCTAACAAATTTTGTTAATTTTAAATTAAATAGAAATGGGTAAACATTTATAAAAGGGTAATTTTATTAGTTAAATATTTATATAAAACTTATTTCATCCTCACCATTATCATACAGACGTTGGCGATGTACAGCAACATTCAAAAGTTAATCGAACAGTTTCTGAGCATTTTACGAGCAGTATTACCTCTAATTCTGGGATACGCGGTAAATGAGAACTACTTCGATCTAAACCTAGGTATAGCTCTTGGAATACGATCAAGTTGTTTGGAGAGAGAGCAACTCGCGTTTGTTTTGCTTGTCTTAATTAAACAAGGTACTGTTTTAGCAGAGCTTCGCGACAAGTTAAGCCAAAGTTCAAAACGCCTTGTCGTCGTGGTGGAGCAAAACTTGAGAGAATTTTAATTCTCTTGACATTCCGATTCGTTAGCTTCCCTTCGCAAGCAGAGCTTTCTGTTCCTTTCCCTCGCAACCGACTGTTAAGAACATTGACGATCGAAGCAACCAAACAAACTTGGAAGAGAAACAAGGAACGCCAAGGGAGAAGGAAGAAATGAGGCGGGATTGCTAACCGTGGTCTGCGCTGTATTTAGGAGATCTCTAGCTTCATTTCACTATATATCTTGGCTTTTTATCAATAAACTCACTGTCCGTAAACTGATTTTTCCAAATTCATTACACCTTGATTAATACAATTTTTCACAAACTATTCTGCAAAGGTTTCTGGGACAGTCGCTAAGTATTCCGTCAAAAGGTGCGGTAATATATAAGTATACCTCCTATGCTTTTAAATGCTATGATTAGATGAATCATGCTTGAAACTCAGAGACTATGTGGATTGTGCTATCACCGAATCCTATTTGCTTACTTGGTTTATCTCTCTTACACTATAAATTATGATAAAGTTAAAGATACTGTAAAGTTTGTTCTAAGAGTAGGTTTGGGTATTTCTAGTCTAAGTTAATTAAGTGCTTATTACGGGCTGCTATTTCTATTTTCCGCATCCCTTCGTCCTTTTCTTTCTCTAATCGCAACGCTCTCCTGTGCATAGAATATGATCTTCATTATTGCTGTTCATGTAAAATATTGAGGACTTATATGGTAACTTATTAAAACTAAAGGAGTATCATTGACCCTATTACCTTTTATAAACAGATTCTACAACTTTTTTCATAATAAAAGTATGTAACGACTTATAGAAGGTAAAGTTAGTATCATATAGGCAAAGGAAAACATAAGTTTGTATGCATTAGAAAAAAAATCTATATAGGTAATATATTGTGACGCGTCTCACAACTAAACTTAACCTAAAAACTGTTATATTAATTTTGATAATCTGACAGATAGCATAATATGTGAAATACTGTTATAGTGAGTTATCTCTTTGTTTAACCACGGATGACGGCAATATTTCGTTTAAATGTCGTCGGCAGTATTTATGGCAACTATTCGATGTATGTGACATAAATTATTTTTACATCAACTTAAAGACCCTTCAATCACACCATATACAATTTTAACATTCGACATTGTATATTAACGTTATTTATGTTAAACAACATGTGTATTAACAAAGATCTAGACCAATACAGCAATGCGACAATTGAGCGCGTCTCACTACTTCACTTAACGTGAAGTAGTGAGACTATATTATATTAATTTCTGACAATCTTATTGTTAAATATTGTTATAGTTATAAGCTTCTTTGATTAAGAGATGTAACAATAACAGTATTTTTTAATAATCTATTAAATTGTGTCAGCAGCATTTCCTTTAAATTTCGTCGGCAGAATTTCCTTTTACCCTCGAATATATGTTGCATTTTTCTATTTTTCTTGAATTTAAAGACTTTTAATAACTTATTTCAAGTTTGCCAGATTTTCAACTTCTGGTCCTAATCGTAAAATTAATCGTAAAACATGTCAAGAGTCCGAATTGATAGACAAATGTTACTCATTGTGTGTTCAATTTCCCCCCTTTTGGTACTTATCTCGATCTTATTCGACTATTCCCACGATTTTAATTTTGCAAAACAAAGTCTGTAACCGATACAATCGAACTTTACATGTATTTCTTATGGAAATCTATCTGAACGGTCTTGGTTCAAACCCAGCAAAGTTATCGAATAAAAAGGTAACAGTACTTCCTTCCGGATCTCAGAGAACATGTATGCAAAGTTTGACGCAAATTGGACAAACGGTGTGGGCTCCAATCTTACAGAAACACACAAACAAACCCACAGAATTTCTACTTTGTATATATACTAGCTGAAGTGCCCGTTGATTCTCAACGGGGAAAACAGATGTCGAATTAAATATAATATACCTATTTGTACATAAGAGAAAATAACATCTCTCATCATTTCGTAGTTTAGTCCAACGGGACAGGTTATCGAAAACAAAAAATTTCTAATCAATGTTCGAGGCCGAAGTCTACAATCAACAGTAAAAATGTGAATCATTATGGAATTTCCCTCTTATTATTAACATGTCTCAAAGTAATGGGTAAGTTTACAAGATTTTCAACTTCCGATTCTGGTAACTTTAATCGTATAATTGTCAAGAGTCCGAAATGATAAATAAAAAGTTACTCCTCCATCTCTACTAATTTATTACGGTGCTACGCATGTTTGTTGCCCTGTAATTCATCACTACAAATTGTTCGTGACTGATATAATTAAAATCTCTGAAAATTGCCTTACCTGAATGCTCTCTCATAGATTCTTAAAATTGTAAAATTTATTGTAAGTTATCAAAATCATGCAAAAGTATAAAGCTGTAAATTATTGGTATTATCTTTGCAATTTCGATTTCACAAAAATACGACTTAAAAATTCGATATTGTTTTCTGAGGTATGCTATCAGTTGGAGAGGATTAGGATTCTTAGTTTTAGAAAAAGAGAATCATTTGCTCTACAGTTGAAATAATTCATTTAGGAATTATTCAACAGGAGTGCTTAAGTATTTTTAACGCATTGTGAATGTGAATGCAGATCTAGTATGAGCGCTTTTGTCTCCAATTCTGAAAATCGAAAACTCTGAAAAGTATACGTTTAAAGAAGCGATGCTGGGACTAATGAATACGTGGGAAGAAAGATGAAAAACCATGAAAAACTACAAAGAAATAGAAGAGATGAGAAATAATTGGGAAGACGTCGACGGGAGAAAATATTCCCTAAATATCAGTAAAAAGGATAGTTGACGGTTTTGCTGCAATAACGCTGTCATGAACCAAATGAATTGGAGTAGAAACTAGATGATAAGGTGGCGCTTGGCAAGAAGAAACTTCGGTAACCTCCGAGTCATGGCAGGAGAACGTGTGTCGGGAAGAAGGCAGGCAGGCGTGGTACTTAACGGCATTTTACACGGGAGGAATAAGGTGGGAGGCCTCGAGGACCACCGAAAAAACGGGGAAGGGAGCAAGAAACGCTTTCATAAGAGAAGCGAAAGGAGTAAACCCACGTCTCTGCAAACTCTTAAAGAGAGGAACGGAGATTCTGGAGCGGAACGAATAAGAGAGGGGATATAGGGAACCGTTCCAAACCCTAAAGTATGCGAGGGGAATAAAAAAAACCAACTCGGGGTAGTGTCAAATGCAGAAGCTTTGGAGGTGGAAAGAGATAAGAGGTGTTGAGGGGATGGGATTTGCTCGGGAAAAAAACCAAGTGGTAAAAGAATATCTTCGGTAAATAAAACAGAGCCGCAGGTGTCATAGTGGTTTTTATTTCGGATTGTTATTGAGTTTCGTGCATCCGGGGAAGGATTATCCAATCGGATCGGAGAAAAGTTTCGCGGTTTTTCTAGAATGGAAGAGTGCCTTTGAATGAGTATCCGGAGACGTCTTAACCTTGCTCTGCATTTCCCTAAGGACCAAATGGAGGTCATCTCCAGGGCCCAATTAGTTTTTCGAGAAGGAGTTGAAGTGTTAAGAGAAAGATAAGAAATATCGATTGGGAGAGACATTCCGGAATTCTTCTCTCGGATTCGGAATTTGCATAGGTAAGGGCATGCGTACGGCCCAAGCCTCCGTAACTCGAGGTTATGTAAATTGGCCGAATTTCGGGAATAATGAGAGTGCGTTTGCGCGTTGCCTTCTGGGAAGAATGTACGGGAACGCTCCCGGAAGATAATACATTCAAACATCTGAAGGTAGAACTTATCCCAATTTGGGAAGTTCTCTCTGCTTATAACTGCACGAGCCTATGCTAATTCTAGGTTTGATGCTCTGCCGATGTAATAACAGACTCTATCAGCAATTCAGGCCCGCTTTATTATTTGCTACTATCATAGAGTCAGCCATATATGAAGAGACATCTACCACTATCTATTTTATGATTTTTGAACGGATGAAAACAACATAAAATGAAGGAGGTTAACTGACAAAAACTATTTACAGTGCGATCGATCAAATTTTTCTAACCAATCGATAGTTTTCATAAAAAATTATTTAAACATATTTCTTGTAAAGAATTTAGCCATAATAATTGTTTATTCTTGCGTACATTTTAACAATAAGCATTGTTTATCAGTTTTGGCTTTATCATTTTCTGCAATCAGTTTTCTTCTCTATTAAACGTCAGTTGCAAATGTTTGTTTCCCTCAAACCGAACTTTCATTTTCTTGTTTATGTTTTGCTTTTTCCTCACCCTGTAGTAATATTGTCATAAGAAAATAATAAGAAATAATTGACATAAATACACACTTATAGTAAAAAATAAGTAGAATAAAGGTCTAATCCGGCCAATCCTTGCTTAATAAAGTATTAAATGATAATAATAAAATTTGATTGAGCGAATGCTCTTTCTTAACTTCCATCTGAAATATAAAAAGTATATCATTTAAAAGCCTCGTTTCGCTTCTTCGCCGAAGGAAACGGTGATGCGATTAATGGTCGCGAAAAAGGAAGGTGATTATCGCAGTTTAGCTCACGGCAAAGTTTTCCTCTCGAATGATTAGAGGAAAACCCGGGTCAACCTAACGTCCTTTTGACACAAATCCAGAGGAGCGTCACCACCCAACGTCATCAAGAGATAGACGGAAATGAGAGAAGGTCGTATCGAAGGAGGACCTATACTGTGTATGAAATGATTAAGGCCGCCCTGAAAGCGTGGGAGTGAGTCAGAAGTAATGAAAAGAGCGGAAGGAGGCCGAAATGAGTGCACCCTAGCGAAGACTAAGGATGGGCGAAATATACGAGGAGGAGACGGACTACTACAAGACGCAGCATGTGCATAATGGAGGAATGGCGGGCATATTTTCTTTATACGAGGGGTGGTGAACCTTAAAGACGCATAAAAAAGCGGAGCACGTCAGTTCCGTCGAAAAAACTTGCATCAATTTCTTCCAGAAGGTGTTTCACACGATGGGAACATTACATTTTTTGCGGAGTTGCGGAATCTTTTCTTCTATGAAAAACTAAAGAGCTTCCTTAAGACAATTTTATCGTCTTCAACGAATATAAAAGAAATATCATCATAAAAAGGAGACGTAAGAAAAGCATTCGTAAGTTTCTAATAAGAAACTCAGAGCCTGTAAAACAATTCCTTGCGATATATACGTATATTTCTCTACGCGTTGAAATATAAGTTGTTTCACTATAAGGGATTTTTGCTGTTTTCCATTTAATTCAAATACTGTACAATAGACCGCCAATTCTTGCAACTTAAATATTTTCGGCGAGCAGTCGACATCGAATTGTAATCATAATATACGGAGGCGTAACCAAGGGAGTGGTTTTTATATTTCGCATGCGCTTAGTTTTGCCAATAAATAGCTTGTTTAGTGAAAGTTCGAACTGGAAGTGTTGACTTTTCTCGTTTCTCAATTTAAAATTAGAATGAAACTGAGAAGGATATGGTTTAGAAGGCTGCGAAGCTTAAATCAACGCATGCCAAATGAATGGCAGTGTACCGTGGAAGACAAAAAGGTGGAAAGTTGTACCTTATTTTTCAAATTCGGAAAGTTTCCGCTTATGCTCTAGTACTTGCAATTTTCCGTGGATAAGATAGTATTTGCTACACTTCCTCTATTTTAGAATTTCACTTTTCAGAGAATAAGTATTTTCCATTTCCACAAAAACAGTTGGATTATACTTTCAATTGCAAATATTCTTACTTACCGCCAAACCGCCGACCAATTCTGAAATTCTGCGATGAAGCTGCAATGTGTAACTTAGGCTGAAACAGCAGTTAACAGAAAAATTTTCAGATATTTTTGGATCATAATGAAACTAAACCTGTGTTGCAGAATTAATTCCAAAATAACAGTGGGATTTCCTTTATGTGATATTCCTTTTCCAAAAAGGTCAATTTCTCTTAGTTAAGCACTCATCGAAGCTTGATTCAAACTGCATTGTCATTTTGCATTTACGTTTTAATTGAAACAGATAGCCGCGCATATTTATATATGACACAAAATTAAATTAGCACAATGACCAATAATATTGCTTTAATAAATTGAACGCGGAATTTGAATGAATAATGATGAGTATATCTCAATGCCCGAGCCTGCAAACGTAAAAAAAATTCCTCAGAGCAATGGTATATTGTAGTTTCGGCTGAGGCCCTCGATTCACTCGAAATTAGATTTCATTTTTTCGCGGCTAGAATATGCGGGAAAGAGAAATAATTTCGTATTTATGTTACCGTGGACTTCCGTTTTCTTCCCGCCTTTTTGTGTAGTCTCAGTGAAGTGAACGTGAAGCAGCGGAGGGCTTCCTCTACTTCCCAAGGACGACATAAGACCTTCCAAGTTCCTCCGCTCATGGCGACCGTGGAGAGGCAAAGTAAGGCAGTAATACTTCAGTGTAGTGAGTTTGATAGTGTGAAAAAACAGTGAAGCAATGATCTCAAGTGTGTGAAATATTCAGTGTTAAGTATTAAGTATGTATGAATGGTAGTGCAGAAATTACCGACGATAGCTTGGAATACTTTTTCAAGGTATGTTAATTTTCTTTTGTTACTTCTGCCTTTCATCTGATGATAATAGGCATTTCTTGGGATTTTTACTAGGCACTCAGGCGCCTCTATAAGTTACTAAGTTACTTAATTTAACGTAAAGCTTTATAACGGTGCCCCATATCTTTCTTCATGCACGAATAGTAATAGGGAATACTCAAGTAAAAAGCTGCTACATTTAACTCTAAATTTATAGTTTTTCCTCTGTTGCATCTATTAGATGTATTACTATGTCATATCTCATCCTTTTCTTCTCGGAGATCTGCAGCATCTTCCCCAATATCCTATTTCTATGGTTGTTAGCCTTTGTTTGCTTAATTTATTTTCACAATATTGGTCACTCCCTATCGTAATTGATAACCCCTTTAACTTAGTATAGGTAGTTCCGGGTTCAGTTCTGGCGAGAGTCCAATTTTAAATAAATTTAATCCAATTAGTTTACATTTAGACATGATCCAACTTTGTACATCTTTGTTAGCGAAGATTTCAGGTTTGAAAGCAGTGTTTCGGTTATGATTGTCCCTCACATGAATGTTTCTGTAAGAAAGAAGACCAAGTTATTTACGGAAGTTTTGTAAAAGATTTATCAGTGCAGGCGTCGTCGCCAAACTAGTAAACTTCGTTACTAGAGTAAAAGACGTTCGTGAGATTTCAAAGAAAATGGAAATCATTACAGAAACAGTCTCCGGGGCAACTAGTTTGTAGTGATTGTGTTTTGTGTTAGTGAAATTGGACGACTTCAGACGTTTTATAGGGTCAATCGTGTTAATAAACCCCTGGCACACACTGCGGGCGAATATATGAATTAAAATCCCGATCTGTATCAGTCATACAAAGGTCACTCGGCAGTTTGAATCAACGTCGACAGGAACGTCGTCGTTAATTACTATCAAATACATCGGCTGAGTCAATGTAATAAATAAGGCAAAGAAGATTTATTGTTCTTTAGTATTTTTTCCTTTATGCTCTTCTTTTGATATTTTTATCTTTTCATGTCTTTCCATTCTTGATTTCTACGTAATATCACGTATTTTTCAGTTACTGTTTTTTATCTCAATATTACTAAGTTTATTTATTCAGTGCTTCATTTACTGTTATTCTTTAATATGTTAATTTCTTTGATGTAGTAAGCTCCATATTTTAGATTTGATGAGGTCCGCCATGAAATCAAATTCAAGAGAAAATATTGTCCTCCCAATCTCGACATATCCGGATTTTTATCTAACCCCAAATTTATCTTTGAGTATTATTTCTTGATAGTAGAACTTTCTGGTCACCTTTAGAAAGCGTTTTTACTACCCAACAGCCTTTATTAATCTCTAATGAAAATATTTCATTTCATAATTGTACTTACGACCTTTAAAGAACTCATAATTTTGTCTTATGCACCATGCAAGTGCTGCGCCACTCTAATGGCGGCCGCTGGAACTATGCGGCATCTAGTGTAATGTTTGGGTTTTTCCCTAATCACCTCAGCTAAAAGGCGCTAATGTGCCTCACTCGGATCCACAACACGATTTTTTCTTAATGTAGAAAGAGATAACCCTCTGGCATACCTCGACGTTGCCAAGTCTCCCAAACTGCGGTGGCGCCACTGTGCATTCTCTAGGTGTGGTGGCGCTAGTGTATCTCGCGCTGCCAACAAATAGCACTTTCTGTTGGTTCCTGGTTTTGTTCGAACATGCTTCTTGACTGATCGGATCTACATTAAGAACGACTCCTTTCTGTTGGTTCCTGTTTGTGTTCGCACGTGCTTCTATACCATCTTGTAGGGTAAGTTTCATTGATGTAATATAAAGTAGTTTATTATTGGAAGTATTGTTATGTTTACGTGTGACAGAGCAAAACTTATTCTAATGGCAGCATTTTATCTATCTTCCCTGTCAGACGAAGAAGTCAACGGATTTTGGGTTCGTTTCTCTGGTAAGTAGCGGTATAATAGCAAATATAGAGGAAATAATGCCTTCATTCTAAAACAGAAGAATTTTAGTAATTTATGTTTCAATTTATATGTTTAATAATTCGTAATATTTTGCACTTTTTTTCTAAATCTATCTAAAGTCTCATGTACAACTAATTCGATTTCTTTAAATCTTCAATGGCATCTGATCATAGTGTGATCATTTGATTAAGTTAGTTTATTGATATATTAAAATGCATTAAGTACAATTCTGACCTCTTGTTTTGAGACTGTGGTATTTATCATTGAGTTTTATTTTCAGGTTCTCTTTATTTCCACTACTCTTCCTTTGCATCTCTGATCCTTCATCTTTTGTTAGGTAAGTTTCTCATGTGAAAGTTAAGGAATATTTATTGTTGAACTGAGTAACTAATTTTTTTCTATGATATATTTTTATCAGAATATGACTGACTTACTTCATATATGCCTAAATAATATATGATTTAATGAGTTTTTTTTATTATGTGTAGATATGGTTCTTGGGCTACTTTTCATTGGAGACTCACAATTAAAGTATGTCCATGAATATTCTCACCTCTTCCCAGATTTCGAGATAACAGCAATTTCTAGGTCTGGAATGAGAATTGAAGAGATTGACGATTCTATGCTGCTGGCAACTACATTCTTTAATGATGTAGTTATCCATCTTGGGACCAACAACTTAATTTGTGGTGAGTTCTGTTGCATGTAGGAGTGAATTTAGGAATATTTCATCTGTTTTCTTTGATGTCAGCCTTAGTGTTCTTTATATGACATTTCATGGAATTTTGCAGGTCAGACACCGGAGGAAGCATGCCAGCATCATTGAAGACTTATTGACGAAGTATTGTTTATGAATCCAAGAGTGAGATTAATTATATCCGGTGTTATTGAGAGGAGTGTTAGCCTTTTTAAGCCCTACTCATCTTACGACGCCAGGAGAATGGAGGAGATGAACGAAAAAATACGGAGGCTGAATAAGCTTCTTAAAGCACTAACTAATAGGTAATTTTTTTTCTATTTATCATTACACTTTGCTCTAACCCTTACTAGAAAACCATAGTAATATGTGCTTTTATTTCAGCTTCAAGAGTGTTACCTTCGTTGACAACTGGGTGAAATTCCAGGCTGTGTGTGCTGACACATACAAGGAGTTGCTGTATCAGGATGAGCTTCACCTTTCACCGAGAGGAGTGAAATCCCTTATAGGTAATGTGGTCAGTTCTTGTAGATTTTTGCATGTTTTAGAACCTGTAATGAGCATGTCTTCCCTGCACTCAACTAACTCCCCTCCCTTGCATCCTGTAACTAATATAACTGAACATAACCTTTTAATTAACCTGCCTACCTCACAATCTGTTTGTAGTTTTCCAGATTATAAACTATCAAAGGGGAAATATTNGGATATAACCATATATATTATAGTATATAGGAGATAACTTAGAGCTCCAGCTGCCACCACCAGATCGTGCAACTCTCACGTTGTGGTACCTAAGGCATAACAGCCAAAATCAATGATATCATACATATAATAAGCAAATGTCTGTCCGTCCGTCCGAAAGCATCTGGCTGGCAGACAGAAGGATTTTGAAGAAATTGTTACGCTTCATTAAAGCTATTTCATGCATATCCTTATTTCAGTTGATAATGTATAAGTGGAACTATTGTTGCCCCCTGTGTAGTTAAGGCACTGTATAATATGAAGCTTGTATAATTACTATGTTACATGTTGGCGGCCTGTGGTGGGTTTTACCAGTCTCCCCATCACCGTGGGTAAATGTCAGGTCACATGCCATTCTGGTAGAAAAAAAGGAAATAAAACCTAATAATATGTACAAGTGCTTATTGAATTTACTCCTTGTTTCAACTGTATCTTTAATATTAAAGACATCACGAATACTTTGAAGACGATGAAAATGCTGATTTGTTTGAAGGTAGCCCGTCTCGAGATAAAGGTATGCCAGAAAGGTTATCATAAATTGTTAGACGAAACCCAGTTGTATAACGTATCTAAATCTTCTTGAAGATCGCTACAATCCTTCATACTTCTTATGTTTCTATAAACGATGCAATCATCAGCGAACAGTCAAATTTTTGAAATGATTTCATTTGGAAGGTCATTAATAAATATTAAGAATAATAAAGGTCCCAATACACTCCCTTGGGCAACGCCTGATGATACTGCAATTTCATCAGATAACTTGTCTCCAATTTTAACTCTTTGTATCCTACCCTTAATGAAGGTCTCCATCCATCTTAAAACTCTAGGATCCAAATTCATCCTGTTCAGCTTCTGAAGCAAAATGTCGTGGTCAACAACGTCGAATGCTTTCGCTAAATCAATCACCACTGCGTCAACCTGTTCACCAATTTCGTGCGCCATTACTAAGTCATGCTGTAAGCCTATCATTTGCGTTTCACACGAGTATCCTAATCTAAACCCATGCTGATATTCATTAATCCACTTCTCTTTCTCCCAGTAATTTTTTATGTGATCCGCCATTATTCTTTCAAAAATCTTGCAGACTACGCTGGTTAAGCTAATAGGTCGGTAATTCTTCATTAATAGCTTCTTTCCTCCTTTATGAATCGGGACTACTGTTGCCGTCTTCCAATCTTTCGGTATCTGACCATTATTTATGCTTACGTAAAATATTCTTCGTAAATATGGCAGCAGTGCTTGTCCTCCTTACTCCATCTGGGCCGTGGGATTTATTGTTACTTAATTTAGTAATTCTCCTTAGAATGTCTTTATTTGTAATGTTAAAAGTTGTAAAATCCTCCTTTTTATCAACAATTACTATCGAATTACTGTGGGCCGATTTTTTATAAATACTCGAGAAGTAGGAGCTAAATTCTTTCGCTCTTTGCGCACTATTGGTTAAGATTTGCCCGTTCATGCATTCGATCTTCTCAATCTTATTATTCCCTTTCCTTCGACGCTTTATGTATTTGTAAAAGCTATTTTTACTATTCTGCGTAATTTCTTATCATGAAACTTACCGATTTGTGAGTATTTTTTTGAGGTATGCCAATAAGGTTATCATGTGTAGCCCATCTCGAGATGAAGGTATGCCGAAAAGGTTATCATGAAACTTACCGATTTGTGAGTATTGTTTTGAGGTATGCCAATAAGGTTATCATATGTTCCTATAGCTGAATTACTGCTTCAAACGAAATATAAAGTTTCTACGAAGAAGAATGTAACTTTAATATTAAAGACATCACGAATACTTCACTCTGGTGATATCGAATAAGACGATTAAAACGTTGATTTGTTTGGAGGTAGCCCGTCTCGAGATAAAGGTAAGCCAGCCAGAAAGGTTATCATGGTGTTCACGTTTTCACTCGTTTATCGTATGTGGACCACTCTTTTACTGTTTATTCCAACCCAAGTAGCACCTCGACTGAGATAACTGATTATTATAGCTCCACCGAACACTTAATTTTTACCAGTGTTCTTTTTAATTTATGCGTTTATGTAGAATTATATGTCTTCTTCTTCATACGGTTACGCAATGTATTCGTATTCTAGCTATGATTTTCCTTTGCGGTGTTGCCATATCGAGGTATGCCACATAGGTTATATTTTTCTGCATTAAGAACGACTCCTCCACCACCGTCACTTTTATCTGCCAAATATAACACAATTCGTCATAGTTCCAGCGGTCTCCATCAGAGCGGCGCAGCACTCTCTGGGCGCATTAAGAATTAGTACCTTGTGTTACCATGGGGATATATTTTACATTTTTCTCTGATGTACAGATATGATAGTGCTTGATATTGGGATTATCGCTTTTCAGCTATTCGAAATCGGGAGAACTAAGTACCTATAGAATCTAAAAGCTCAGAATCTATCTGTAGGTTTTTCACCAATTTCTTTTTGAGAATTTTTTTTAATCTCTTTGTCGTTGATTCCCAATCTATTTTTCGCGGCCTGTTGTTCTGATCTCATTTCACCACGTAATTTGCGAGAGTGGCTCAAATCTATATTCGCACTTGATATATGCTAAGTTTTGCTAAACCTACTATAGTTACATCGGGAATCGTCACAATATCGGTAATTTACGTAATTTACTTCGCAGTCGATCTTTTTCTTTCGATTTTAATTCGCGCGGAAATATTGAAACCCTTGGTTTAGTGTGCCGCGAAACTGAATGCAGTGATGCTGTGAAAGACAAGTAGTTTCCAACTAGTAAAGCGGTTTTCATAAGTAATTGTTCCGTTGGAGTGCTGCGCCAATATGGGGGCAGCCGCTGGAATAATGATGTAATGTGTAAGATTTACGGCATCGTGACTTTTGCACTACAAGTGGCACGGCAACTACACATTACCAGTCTCGGAATTGAATATCGGTGTACTTCCCAACATATTTACCTCAATCACCAAATTATTCCAACTTTTCATGAGGGTTTCAACTAAAGTGATCAACATCCTTAGGGTTAGGATTATTATTCTAGGGGTTAGGACCTGAGAGTTCACGAAGGGGTCCGCAGGGGACTCAGCAACTCAAAATCAACTTGCACTGTTTGTAATTAGGGAAGGTAGCCCGTAACCTCGAGTCATTTTCTAAATATTTCATAAAGTTTGCTTCATGAAATTAATATCGAAATCAATTGAAGGGTTGTGAAAATTTAAGAAATTATACCTAAATAGTCACACAGCCGCCAATTGAAAGATTAGGATATAACCATATATATTATAGTATATAGGAGATAACTTAGAGCTCCAGCTGCCACCACCAGATCGTGCAACTCTCACGTTGTGGTACCTAAGGCATAACAGCCAAAATCAATGATATCATACATATAATAAGCAAATGTCTGTCCGTCCGTCCGTCCCTCTATTTATCTCAGAAACGGCTTGACGTAGAGATCTGAAACAAACTGCATTGTGTTTCTGCGATGCTGAAACCCCCAGGAAAACTATTCTCATCTCTGTAAAGGCCCGGGTTCGAACCCAGGAGCACAAAATACGTTTCCATGAGAGATGAACATAAAGTACGTTGTCATGACTTGCGGAGGTCGTTTTTTTTTCGAAAATTAAATTAGAAACAATGGTCCTACGAAATTGAAACAAGTGTCACAAGAAAGGAAGGTGATCATAAAATTTTATTTTAGTCGTGAATCATTCATATAAATTCGAAATTGCGAGAACTTTGATAAAATAGACGGAAAATTAGTAAACAATCTCGGAAATAAACAACCCATCCCTTTGACGACTAAGGCAATTGTTGATCGTTGATTCCATGAGTTATATCATATAAATACAAGAGGATAATCAGTTAATATACTTTTCCATAAGAAATGTACGTAAAATAAGTTTTCGTTACCTGCAGAGGTGGTTTCTTTTACAGAATTCAATTAGAAACAATAGTCTTACGAAATTGAGACAAGTGTCACAAGAAAGGAAAATGATCATATATTCTTATTTTAGTTGTGAAATATTAATATACATCCTAACTTTCGAGGAATTTGATAAAACACGGAAATGTCGTAAAATATTTGGGAAATAAACAACCCATCCCTTTGACGACTAAGACCATTGTTGAATGTTGATTTCATGAATTATCCCATATAAGTGCACGGGGATAATCAGTTCTTATAATTTTTATAAGGAATTTACGTAAAGTAGGCTTTCATGACTCGAAAACAGTAGAATAAATATTATAAATAATTTATATGATAAGAAATATATTGAGTTATTATGATCTTACGGCAGAATTTTTTTGTGCTTAGTAGGAGGACCAGATATATACGATCATAGATATATTCTTAAACTACATTAAGTTCCGTCATGCTTGACGGGGGCGTTTACTAGTATAATATATAAAATCACTCTTATTGAACTTCCAAAAACACATGTCTTTGTATTTCCAAACTTCTTCTGAATCTTTAATTATCATTTTCAGCTTAAATATCCCCCCAATTTGATACACCCAGATTTTTCATGAATAATTATGCCGAGACAGTATTATTATATTGCGAATAAAATTGCACTTCGGCACTCTGTCGATATCGCCATGAATCCATCAGATAAAGACCTAAATAGCTCACCGACTCTCATTAGTATACTTTTAGTAAATATTTCATAATTAAGTGTTTGAAATGGCCGAGAGCCACTCTGCGCATTAGAGGTATTAAGCAATGAATTAAAAGCTCGTTTTCCTTGCCTATGAATACACATTTACTATCCGTTAGAATTGCCTAGAAAATCACCCTGCAGAAATATTCATGCCATCATATGGACGTTAATATCCGAAGTTAGGCAAGTTAAGGTTTATTTACAAGGACACAAGTCTAATTACCTTAGAGATTGAGAGGATAAAATCTTCTCATTTTCTGGCATTGGAACTTTTTAAAATTCATTGAAGAAGCCTTAATTTTGTGAAGTTCAAAATTAGTAAAAATGAAAAACTCTAGTAAAACTCCGCAATAAATTATTTGATACGACCGTTTTCAAGCTGGATTTTTTCAATTAAAGGACAAACTTAATTAAAATTAAAATCAAACGAAAACAGGAAGAAATCTTTCCCAACGGCTCTTCAATTTGCTGGATCGGTATATTCATTGTAATTAGTCGTGTTAAGATGTAATTAGTGGTGTTTATCTTGTGGTGAACTTCAGCTTTATGCAGTTCATTTTAAGTTTTTGTGATGAACTTCATTCTTATTATTCTTCATTTATCCTTCCGAGATTAATTTTTTATTTAACGATGAAATGGGAATGTTTTATTTTGTGGCCCTCACATGAAATATTACTCTAATTTACTACAGCGAATGGCGAGGGCTAACATTTGCGACGACAGCGCTTCAATCCTAAACTACGCCACCCTTAGAAAAAGTAGCGTAATTTCCACTCGAAAAATTTTTCACGTCCTCTTCGCTAAATACACTCCAAGAAAAATATTAAGGTCGGCGAGAAAATGGCGATCTCATTACGAGATGTACTCGTCAAACACTTCCCGGCGACGACCCCTTGCAAGCGTAGAAGTCGGGTGCGGGTTAGAGTCTCGGGCGGAAAGAAAGGAACATTTCGTAGATGTTTTTGTTGAGGAAGAAGAGAACTCAGGAGAGAACAAACGGCGCCTCGGAGACAGAGATGTTTGTGACCTTTGAGGAAAGGGGACTAACAAAATGTGCGGTGTGACACGAACGGTGTTAAGGCGCTGTATATGAACGTGTTAATAATCTCACTCTGAAGAGGGGGAAAGAGGAAGGGGTTGGTAGAGAAAAGGGGGCGAATTCGATGGAAGGAGCGCTCTCCGTGATGGAGGTAATGATGAAGAGAATAGGGGTCAACGACGGAGACGCGGGAGGATACAGGGGCCGCTTCCTCTTTCTTCTAAGAGAGATAAGATTCGGGAAGAGGTCAGTGGGCGTATTTCCAACGAGAGTCGATTTTTCCGTTACAGGGAAAAAGAAGCAAAACTTGTAATATGCCCACGTCGATGAAATTCGAGCCGCCGTGCTCAACATTTGTTTCTTTTTTTAAGTAGGAGATGAAATGAATTAGGAACTGAGATCGGCTTTATCCCTTCTTGTATTATTCATCGAAATAAAATGACGTAGTGTTATTAATTAGTTTATCAGACCATCCTTTCTCTCGTGCCGTAGGAGTTAGCGAATAAAACTATCTCTTAATGTCCTTTAAAAATACTTTCTAATTCGGCGATCTACTTGGTAATGCACGTGTAAGCAGAGTTGCTCAATTCCGATTTTCAAATGCAAATTTTTCACAAAGGCCTAGTGGTCTCAAAGATCGGACACTGTCTATTAGAGTGCGTATATTATTGAAAAAAACATGACTTCTAACATGTATAATTTTGTGATTTTTTCAAGTGCCAACTGCTCTTAGTCATAAGGGAGAGAGCAAAAAAGATAGATAACACCAAGTGAGATAAATATCGTTAAATACCTGGGTATAGAATGGTATGTACCATGTATGATGGGTATGGGATCGGAATCGTAACATAACTCGAAATCCGCGGCAAATATTGATATCGCTGTTAACGTACAAAGAACAGCTTTGAATTTATTTTTTTTTTGTTTTTTACTTATGTATTGGTGAAGTATTAGAGTAAATATTCTACCTTTATTTAGGAAATGTTAAATCATTTTTTAAATAAAGATAAATAGAAAAACACTTCTACTGTATATCACAAAAGGTTTTTATTACATGACCGTGGTTTCAACCCGTTGGGTCATCATCAGGACCCAACGGGTTAAAACCATGGTCGTGTAGTAAAAACCTTTTGTGATATACCGTAGAAGTGTTTTTCTATTTACCTTCATGATAGAGGACTACCACAAAGTTGAGGCTAAGTTACTGAATTCTTTTTTTTTTGATTAAAAATGTTTTGAAATATTTGTTACGCATTTTTAGCTTCTTATTCATACTTACACACGAGTTTATTTTTCGGGCTAAATTGTGTTTAATTAGTCCCGTCTTACATTCAACCCATTAGTAATAAAAAAGATAAAAGGAAATCAAAATCAGTTACAATTAAATTACTAATACATAATGGAAGTATAACACACAGCAAGAAAAGGAAACATTTAATATACAGTAGAAAATTTAAAAAAGTAATATTACAAGTACAAAATTTAGAAAAGAGATGTGAACGAGTGAGAAAAGAGGGATTGGAGTGAAAGGAAATGAAGTTGGAGAATAGGGGAAAGTTCAACTTCAACAAAGGTTTAATTAAGGTTGTCCGTAGAGATTTGATTTAGTAAGAGAAATTTTGAAGTAGCGGTTCTTAAATATAGGGAATGAGCGTGAATTTAGAATATCTGGTGATAGTGCATTCCCATAGCCTACATAGGGAAAAACTGAAGGAGATTTATTATAAATTTCCGTTTTGTGTTTTGGTTTTTGTGATGATTCATCCTGGTGTTATTATTGCAAATGCTGTTCATCTTATTATTGTTATATTTATAAAGTAGATGTCATTATACTTACATAGTAGTAATCGAAGAATGAGAATTCCTTCCTCAACCTCTCTGGGTTCATCACGCGTCCGTTTAAGTAGAAAATTAAAGTGAAAAACCGGAGCTCAGGGCTCAGGGCAAAAACCGGTAATTCCCTTGGTCTGCGTCGAAAACCTATTTGCAGAGCTCAGAGAGGATGACATAGTCATATATCCAAGGCCGTACTCGAAGGCAATTTACAATTCCGAAATTAAACTAAAGCAGAGGTTTGTCAAAGGGTCGTCTCTCTCCTTTTGGGGAGTTAAACAACGTATATGAAAGGAGAGGAGGAATATGTTTAGAGCGCAACAGGAATTCTTTCACGAGGAAGATTGAAAAAGTGGGTCGCCAATTTTACTCGGATGTCCTTCCACCGCCTCCCTATACTCCCTTTAGTCCTTACTCAGTGAAATATGGACTCGTGTCACGAAAGGAAAAAGTCGAGGCTGCCCGAGGGGGGTCTCGACCCTCAGGGAGACATGATACTAGTTACGACTAATGAAAGTCTCATGCACTTTACGGTATTTCGTCTAAGAAAATTGGGAAATGGCCGGAACGGTATTCTACATCTTTTGGAACGAATACATTTTATATGGATGTGTACTCAACCTTACTACGAAAGAGTGAAATAGCTACACTGCAATTCGTATATAACATATTGGCGTTGCCTAAAAGCAACTGATAATTATCTATTTCAATGATGACCACAACATAAGACTTATAACTTAAGCAGATTCCTAATTCAAATAGATTTTCGAAGGAAATTAAGAATTGCCTTAAAAATGAAAAACCTCACGTCACTCGGATCCAAAATAAAATTATTTTCTGATTAAAAATGTTAGGCTATTTCTATCTGGTAAATAGAAGGTTAAACAATATTTTATGAAGCAGTTAGAATTTCCAATTCATTTGTTATCAAATAAACCCATAGCTTCCACGGCATTTGCTTTATTTATTTTCGATAAAGAAATAATACGAAGAAGATTAAAATCGTTCCTACGTGGGATGTTAATAAATATCCTACTAAGGGAATTGGCGTAGAAAATAAAAGGATTAAATTTTTAAAAGGTAACTTATTACCTAGAAAAAAATTTACAATAAATAATGAATGGAGTTTTGAAGCAAGTATCCAGCATGTTGGGGAAAATTTAATCGCATGCATGCAAATTGAATGAAACTACGAAGATTGCTAACTTGTTACATTATCTTACTGAGGATTAAATGCTATTCAGATCAGGATCACAAATACTCTGTCAAAATAATCATAGAAATTAATTAAAACTCTTGATATAAAACGCTTCGGGTCTTGGCTTTTTAATGTCTACTTAAAAAGGATTGACGTTTTGAAAATATTTTGCTTGAGCTTTAAAAAGGGTTAAGTAATATACTGTGAAATGGTCACATCGGATCAATATTACCAATATTTTAAGTTCGTCATGCTTATTCTTAGTTTACGTATGTTTATTTAACATGACTTTATTTGATAAATTACAGTTAATATAGATTGTTGGTCAACGTTGCTACGTTCTTACTTGGCTATCATTTTATAACAAAATAAACAAATTTTGTAAATTTATGGCATCTTGTTTAGTGAATTATCTTTCTGTTGGAAATAATCTGTTTCTCCAGAGTAATAGATTCTGTTTTGTTTTATCGAATGAAATTCTCTTTTAGATTTTCTCGAAAATGCAGACAACGTCATCAAATTCACATACGAAACAGTGTGTGGGTTATGTCGAATACTGGAGTAAGCCGATAATTTTACTAACTCGTGTGACGTAATTATCTTCGACATGCAAAAGCTATTTGTAGAAGCTTCACATTTGCATCTTTCTCCTTTGGAGAGCAATGGAAATTTTTTCGCGAAGTATGGACGGAAATCATTAATAAAATACGGAATTTTCAGTCTTCCGAACTTTTTGTACACTTACCTTCACCTCATGGTTTACCAAACATTCTATTTTCTCCGGCATACATTACGAGTACCACTTCCTCTCTTCTTTTGATCATAATTCTATTTAAAATTTTAGCATTTTCAACTGTTTGCCTCACCAGAGAAAAGACCCGGAATCAAACAGACGATAGACATTATTATTTAAGAATTTTGTGACACAACACACAAACTGAATTCCAATAGCTGAATAGATTATATCATTACCCACAAGTTTCAGAAATTCTATTAGGGACAATTGTAAACATGTGGAAATACACGTCAAGTTCGTTCTTATTAAGGATTATTTAAAAAACATTTGATTTTCAAACGTGTAGAATGCTCTTCAAGCAGAAATTTGTTGACCTTTAAATTTCAGCCATCTTCTTTCTCGACCATGTTCGTTTACTCCGAATATTTTAAGCGTTTTCTGTTTGTCTCTTGACTTTTATGGTGAGTTGCAAGGAATGCCGCTGCTGACTTAGGCGCATCACTTCCGAAAAGGCGTATGTTTTTTAATAGCCACTTAACCGTCCGCAACGCAAGAGAGCTACACAAGATTTCGCGAAAGAAATAACCTTCCCATGTTTTTGTGACTTCTTCCCGTTGCAACACTTCTTCGGCAAATTCTAATAATTGTTAGCCCATTCTTGCACGGAGAGACGAAAATTCCAATACATTTTCCTGTGGCTGCTTTAGACCTTCCTCGGCCGTTGCTATACTTTCACCGTTCTCAGGCCAAAGTATACGAGGCCAAGGGCTTCTGAACAGTGATGATATCTCCCCCATTTACTTATATTCTCCGAGAGGGAACAGCAAAGTTATGTTAGGTGTGAGAACAAGTATTAAGAATGAGTGTAAGGAATTCCCTTTCTCCAACCATATAAATGGTATATTTTTTATGACTTTTGGTATAGGATAGAAGAAATTCGAATAATGTTACTCATGGACTTAATATGCTTCACTAGGGTGGACTTATTCCGCACAAGGTACCCTGGCTCAGTGAGGAAAGCAAGGGAAAAGTACCTCACTTCTCATATATCTACATCTGCATATATACTAATGCCGCCTACTACAAGCCGCCTTTCGGGCTTGTCGGGTACATATGTAGGGTACATATAAGGGTTGAAAGAA
Organism: Ladona fulva; assembly: GCA_000376725.2. NCBI lineage: Eukaryota > Metazoa > Arthropoda > Insecta > Odonata > Libellulidae > Ladona > Ladona fulva. Next base: position 841,112 of record KZ308354.1, on the reverse strand, counting down.
AAACTTTGTAAGTTCCACACAGATTTTAATTGGCAACTGGTTTCATAAGTCTCCTTACAGGAGACTTATGAAACCGGTTGCCAATTAAAATCTGTGTGGAACTTACAAAGTTTTTCTTTCAACTATGGCTTTCCACGAAGTCACGCCTTCCAATATTGATTTCATTACATATAAGGGGTTCATGCGACATAAATCTACTTCCCTAATCGAATACTTTTGCGTATCGTGCGCGGCTGAAATGATTTTTTGAAATTACTAGACTAGAAACGACTCAACGACTCCTCTTTACTAGTAAGCATAACTTCCTTCTCATATCTAAGTAGCTAATGGTATAGGGGATGAGGTCCCAACCTCTAAAACAGATAGTTACTTCTGGTCTTTCTTTCTGCACAGCATTAGAGAAGCGAACGGGATGGATTAGGTTAGGTATTTGGTGTTGATAAACCCCCTGCCATGCGCCACTGGCGGTTTGTGGGGTATGAATCAATCTGAATCTAAGTACAAACCGGTCTTTGGGCTGAATGCTTTAAAGATAGGAAATTTATCTTACATTTATTTTCTACTTTAATCTCGTTCAAGGCTGTGGTAAAAGGGAAGCTATTAAAGTATGAGTTGGAATAATTAATTGAATACGTATTAAAAACTTCTTATTGAAGATTATGAAGGAGTTATTCACAAATGTATTGTGCTACAGCCACGCTGACTTTCACTACATATACCATTCTGGCTCAGCGAGGAAAGCTAAAGAAAACGACATCACTCCTTATCTAATATAGTAATGACTTATATTCTCCAGGGATTTCGGTAGCTAGTGGTGGAAGATATCCAACCAGCCTTTGAGTTGATGGATTAACAGGAAATATAAATTCCTCGAAATTTCAGCCATCACATTGCCAGTCCAGGGGCTCTTTGCCCCTTGACAACTATTTGAAGTTTACCGACTTCCTCGTGGTTAAAAATTGTCACTCTGCCATTATTCCTTCGTCTAACACTTAAGAAACCTTAACTTAAAAATATAATATCAGCATTAAAACACGGCGAATTAAAGAACAAAAGAATAAACAGATGTGAAAAGTAGCGACATGAATGGGACTCGAACCGAGGTCTTTCACTTTCCGGACAGGTATTCTAATCACTAAAATACCATGTCACGTTTAGCGGTTAGAATAGCTGCCCGAAAAGTGCGAACCTGGGTTTGAATCCCATCATGTCGCTATTTTTCACGCCTTTTCATCTTTGGGTTTTAAGGCGCATAACTCCATGCGCCTTAAAAGGTGTTATACACCTTTTCCTTTCCCTTACGGTAAATTAAGCGTATTACTAATGGCTTGAAGGGTGTTATTATAAGTGCAATGCATTTCTTTCTATATCATGAACTTAATACGAGGAAACGAGAAGGGAAGCGAGAGATGTTTTTAAAACGTGGGAAGGCGGGAATAGAGCTGGTTTTTTTATGCGTCGAGCTGCTGCAAGATACTGAGTGCGATGGAAAGAGGGTGAACAGAAAGGAAGATGTGGGGGAAGTCTACAGAGCTCAAAGGATACGACGTAGGAACCTTAAGTGTACCGAGGAAGAGCAAAGAGAAAGAGGCGACGGAAGTTTTTCCTTTTTTTTCATTCGAGCGGTTTATAACTCAATCCTTCCCTTGGGCTACGCCACTAAACTCTTTACGTAAAGGAAATTCTCGGTCGAAATTTTCAATGAATACGCCCGGAGAAAATTTGGGCCTCGAGGAATAGGGACAAACAAAGGCGGGCGGAAGCTGTTGAACTAAATTTTATTGGGATCTTTGGGCCGTCGAAGATGGCGTACGCTCCTAGGAAAATGTCAATATGGAGTCTTTTATTGGATTCATACCGTAACTGAAACAGTGTCTAAAATAGGCATCTTCGGAATGTTCAATGAAAATAATTCTGCATTTGCACAAGGAAAATTGAAGGAGATATTGAAGCCAGAAATTTCCGATGAGGAATTTTCAAAGCTAAAGATTTTGCGTGTTTGCGTACCTAGAGGAAAAGATAAATGAGATATCGAATTGTTATGTAAAACGATAAACGTTTAGTGTTGTTATGTCTACATTATTTTAAGTTCATCAAATCCTTAACAGATATTCAGTTTCTATAAAGGTATACCTTTCCTTTTCAAATATCGCTCCAAATACTTAATAGAAAATTTAAAAAGGAAATGGGAAAATTTTTCTCGACAGTATTAAACTTTTGATGATACTATTTTGATTCAATACATCCATTAACCTTAAATTATGGTAAAATGATAAAATAGTCGTTTAGAATTATTCATCAAGGAAATTATGGTTAATGGAAATTGAATATGAATATTACAGTATCATACGACATCTTTAATGATATCAATGCTGTAATATGCACATATCGTTTGCCTTATTTCTTCTGAAAATGACATAATTATTAGATATCAAAGCTGATCACGTATGATATAAATGTAAGGCTTAGAAATCGCCACTCTATTCCCATATAGCATTCGATTTTAATCTTCCAGTATACTTTTCACTTTGCATCCGCATAGCAGTAAGCAGACCTGTTTCCTTTCTCCTTTAGAAAAGCAATAAATTTGACCGCAGAAGTTTTATTACTCGGCTAATGAATCCCGAACAGCATAAGCCTGACGACTTCCTTAGTGCAGTTAATGAACTGGGGAATCCCCTTAATACTTCCCCTTTGGTAATAACAGCAGCTTACCAGTCACCCTCCGTCAAGTTTGCACGGACGCAATAATTTGACTGCTCCCTTAAAGACGAGACGCATATCAAAATAGGGAAGTGTGCCCCAGTTTCGGATAATTATTTAATAGACTCATGTCAAGGAGGGACTAAACCCTTTGCCTTTAACGTTTCGATCCCTTCCTCGCCTTTGTTGTATACGTGTCACAAAGTGACGAAACCTCAGTGAGCCGCCCAACTTGAGCGTCCGCGGTGGTCTTTCGGGAGAAGTTAATATACGAGGAGGCAATATGAAGACGGGTCTGTTGCCCACTCCCGTTCTTCTGCTACGAATTCGGGAAGATTAGAGAGATACGAAGAGAGATTTCTCAGGTCTAACTAGATGAGTCCCATGAGAAACGTAATTGGGAGTTTCCGCCGAGGAAAGGTTGATTAAAACAAATGAGAGAAAAGGAAAAAGGTGGTTGGCTCAGAGACGCTGTTTACCTTCCCTCCAAGAATTATTTCCCTTTTAGTGATACACAATATATCTCGTGAGTACTTCTAATTTAATGACAATGAATTACGTCGAAAACTTTAGAATTAAATCTTGATTATTAAGAGGGATTTAAGGATTGACTGGATCTGGTATTTAATATCTCAAAAAGGTATTCAAACATTATTTGACGCTGAAAGTTTCCGCTACCAGAAAATATAATCTAGTTAAAATTCGAAAAACCTTTTCTACCGATGAAATTTGTCTTTTCTCTTTATTCAGAGCATAAAATTACGTAATAACAAAGCTAAATTCTTATTCTCTTTAAATCAATTGTTGGAGGTTAGGAGATAATAATTTTTTGCGTATAAAAACTCATTATCCATTGTTAAACATCTAGCGGAGAAAATTTGAGGCTAAAGAAAAGTAATCGAATACAAATTATCGAGATAGATGTTAAATTGTGATGCATAATTTTGAATGAATATCTTATAATTGTAAGAATTATCTCTGAATATCGAACCATTCATATATTGAATGCAAGATATGATGAATGTCCAGATAATTAAATGTATGGCCAATCTCTGTCATTTAAAATAGATAATAAAATATTTTTATAGTAAAATAAAAAGGAAGAATATCCTTCTATGGGAATTCCGTTTCATTTAATGTGAAGAAAATGCGAAGCTTGCTTTTGGTAGCACTAAAGTCGTTATGTAGAATAAAGACGAAACATTTAACTTTTTGAGGAGTTTTAGTTAAAAAAAGAAATATTCCGATTATATTATGAGTTGCGTTTGACGTGAGGAAAGGCAATTAGTTTCCTACAAATTAATCCAAAATAACGCTGTAAAAATCCACGCATACACTGTGTAGATAGAGCAATGGATAAAAATGCTAATCCCGCAAAAAAGGAAATAAATCTTCGCTGTGAGGCAATGTCGCGATGAAAAATAAGTTTTTGCATTGACCGACGGCGGGTTTCCCGATAAACAGAAGCGAGAGAGAATATCTCCACTCTTCAACTCCTCTCATCAAAAGTCAACACGTTCCAAATTTCTCCTTAATTGCCAAACCGTTAAGCCTGTTTTCTGGAAATATTATACTTTCAAATTTTCGAAAAATTTCCTTAAGAAATTCTGCCAGGCGAACGGATACCGCGTGAGGTATGGTAAAAGCAATAAATCCATCATATTTGGAAACTAATTAAAAGTATGCATCGCTATGTCTACGGGAATTCCAATCTTTGAATGGAATTTCCTGTTCTTTGCTTTGAGGGAAATTGAGGAGTGACAAGTGACACATTGTTGCTACTAATCATTCCTTTTTAAAGACAAAGAAATACGGCGCTCGTCTATTAAAGATAAAAAGTCTTCTCCTATAGATAACTATTTCATTAATAAATCGTATTATGGCACACATCGGGTAGTTTTACAAGCATAAATTGGAATGAGAGTTTAATTATTCAAACATTTTTTTATGAAAAGAAGCGTATCTTTCTTACCCGAATATTTTTTGTTAAACATTTTCACAAATCATTGATGTAAAAATTCATTGACCATTTATCTTCCTCACTAAGGGTTTAATCATCTCAGGAGATGAAGATAAGATTTCCTCTAGCGTATGTTTTTTTACAATTAAAAGGTTATTAATAATCAACTTATCCTATTGAATGACTTTGTTTTATTAAAATATAAAATAATATTATTAAATTTTATAATATTGTATTAAAAATCTAAATTTCGAACAGCAAAATTTAGATTACTTGAAACTAATGATTCAAGACTACTTTCTAGCCTGCACGGGGCCATACTTGTTGATTTTCTGAATAAAATGATAACTTTCCTAGTAGTACTTACGACATGATTGGGAAGATTTTTCTGTTGCTAGAAAAGGGACCAAAATTCTGTTTTATTAAAGGTACGTAATGCAATATGGTTAATTTTCATATTTGGGTATAGATATATATTATACATTTATATACCTATATATTTTGTACTTATGTAATACTTTTCTTAACAACAATTTCTATATTTATTGACTTTTGAATGAAATGCTCAACTTTCATTTTCTACATCAGTACTGATTAGAGTGAA
>KZ308354.1:797958-834346 GCA_000376725.2 Ladona fulva | reverse complement strand
CCCCCCCCCCCCGAATATGTGCCTGGGACGATCTGCGCTGAGGGTCCTTTAACACCCTCTCTCTATTCCTGGGGCCTTTTCTACCGCAAAAACCTCGCCATGTAGCTCACGCACTTTTACCATTATAGATTCGCAAACGCTTCAAAAAATAATAATAATTCCCTCCTCTTGCTATGGTCTGCCCACCTTGGGCTCGGTCCCTTTCTCCCTCTTTGAAACCCCGTTGGGCAATCGTCCCTCCGCCAACCATCCCTCCCCTCCCCATCCCCGCAACGGAATATCCGTCATCACCACACCTAAATCGCTGCAGCAAGGGACCAAAATTCTTCTCTCGCAAAAGAATAGAGAAAAGGGTGAAGAATAAGGGAGGGGAAATAACAGCTTCCTGACTCGGCAATAAATGAGAAACTGAAATACAGGATTTAAGAGCAGAGAACGAGAGAGACTTGTCTGACCGGAGGTGAAGGAAGAAACGGAAGAAGAAAAGGATAAGAAGGGAGAAAAATTGAGTGCGAGGATTCCGCAAAACGCAGAACTATATCGGCTATGTTGGCACGTATTCTATTAGGAGAACAAATGGCTGTGTTTTTATTTTTAGCGGCCGAATGTTTGTAAACGAGATCCTTTAAAGGTGCCCTGGAGAAACGGAGACGTTCAGATTTCTTTTAGGTGGTGGGAAGGAAATATTCTGGTCAACTGAGCGAGATTAGCTTCCTCAGCGTTTAGTAAAGTTGTTCCAAATCACAATTCATAAACACTTTTGCATAAATTTCGAAACAGATAATTCTTGGGGACTTCAATAAACCATCGTTGGCATAACATCCTTTTAAAATTCTTCTATTATCTTATTGTTTGTCGCGACTACGTAACAAGATATAATTCCTGGATATGGTATGCTGGAACCGGTGTGTAACGTATAAAAATACGTATGAAATTACTACGTATATTTCTAATGAGCAACTTAACGATTTATAGCTTAAGGAAATAAGTGATAGTCTTGAAATGCATATTAATATGAATGATTGTCTATATGAGCACCCTGCAAGCCGCCTTTCGGCGTGAGGCAGTGGGTGCATGCACCATCACTCTATTTCCCTAATCGATTACTTTCACGTATAGTTCGCGGAAAAAAAGAATTCTTTAATCGATCTGTTCTTGCACCTATTTCCCTGTTCTCTCTTCTAGTATCAGAACGGCCTATTAGCAAGGAGGACGCATTATATACACAACGCCTTTCGCTGCACCTTTTCTAATTCCAGTTTCAACACTTATCGGCAGGATCCCATACACTACACGCATATTCAAGATGAGCAATGAGTGCTTTATATTTGAATTGATATAATTATGTCCTATAACATTCTATAAATTATCTTTGAAAAACTCAAGCTTAAGTTACTTCGAATAGTCTAGGAATTCTCTACCATAGAAAAAGGAGCCATACAGCACGAATTTGGTAAATAAAGATAAAATCTTCATCCAAAACGGTTCATTCTGTTAGCATCTGTAAAGCTCTTGCATATTTGCTGTTTTTAAATCGTCATGTAATACACTTCTACTACAAAACTCCCCCAAAAATAATTTTGTAGCTAGCCATTTAAATTTAAGAGGCAACAAAATGTTTTTACCCTTCCAATTCCTAAATTCATTAATAGTTTTTGCATTGTATATCAATAAACCAGTTGAAAATCTATTTACAAAATTGTGATGAGAGTTTTGTGATTTCCTCTCACCATTATGAACATATCCCACTACCTCATCGTCTCGAATAGATAATTTAATACTTGTTGATTTTCTGAATAAAATGATAACTTTCCTAGTAGTACTTACGACATGATTGGGAAGATTTTTCTGTTGCTAGAAAAGGGACCAAAATTCTGTTTTATTAAAGGTACGTAATGCAATATGGTTAATTTTCATATTTGGGTATAGATATATATTATACATTTATATACCTATATATTTTGTACTTATGTAATACTTTTCTTAACAACAATTTCTATATTTATTGACTTTTGAATGAAATGCTCAACTTTCATTTTCTACATCAGTACTGATTAGAGTGAACGAACTCTGTGATATCGGAGAGACATTGTCTTAGGAAGCTCAGCTTAGACAAAGAACTCTTATTTCATATTCTCATAAATTCTTCATAAATTTTGGAGATGAGAATAAACTTCCGTTTCGCTTTGCCTGACCCTGTATTCCTACATTATGAGGACTTTATTTCGTTTTATAATTATTAATAATTTTTCAGCTTCATAGTCGGCTAAATATCCAAAATTCTTCGATTCTGATTGGCCGCTGGGACTACGATATTGATTTTTTATATTTTATTTCTTTCCTTTTGCCCTTAAAATTTCGGCCTTCCATTTCAGGATTGCTTACATGAAAATTTTCCTCGAAATATTGGAGTTACACATTTGCTTACATTTATACCAAAATTAATGTTTTCACCTGTTCATACTAATCTTATTACATGTACAGAGTTATACTAGAATAAAAAAAGAAAACTTTTAAGTTACCCTCTTTGGCCCAGCAGTTCCCCTCTTTAATCAAATTTGTGATGCAGTTTTATTTATACGTAAATTTCTTAAAAAGGCCCATATTCCGGGTCTTTTCTGTTTTTTTTTTCTTCAAAATTTATTATTCAGATTGAACTTAATAAGCTCGGGCGAAAGCCATTCCAAAGTTAATGAAATGGATCCCATTAGCCCTCACTCAGATAACTTATTTAGTAAAGAACTAATCTATATACATACCCCTCAATAACTTTATTAAGCTTTGAATGATAATTTTTGTCGAAAGAAAAACAACATGAATGCTTCTAAATGTATACGTAGAGCAAAACTCGCTAAAAATTCGCCTCTGCAAAAATCCCTCTGAAAGCCAACTCCTTTAAAGAGCCCTTTATCTGCGAGGGAAAAATCTGAGACCGACCCCCCCCCCCGAATATGTGCCTGGGACGATCTGCGCTGAGGGTCCTTTAACACCCTCTCTCTATTCCTGGGGCCTTTTCTACCGCAAAAACCTCGCCATGTAGCTCACGCACTTTTACCATTATAGATTCGCAAACGCTTCAAAAAATAATAATAATTCCCTCCTCTTGCTATGGTCTGCCCACCTTGGGCTCGGTCCCTTTCTCCCTCTTTGAAACCCCGTTGGGCAATCGTCCCTCCGCCAACCATCCCTCCCCTCCCCATCCCCGCAACGGAATATCCGTCATCACCACACCTAAATCGCTGCAGCAAGGGACCAAAATTCTTCTCTCGCAAAAGAATAGAGAAAAGGGTGAAGAATAAGGGAGGGGAAATAACAGCTTCCTGACTCGGCAATAAATGAGAAACTGAAATACAGGATTTAAGAGCAGAGAACGAGAGAGACTTGTCTGACCGGAGGTGAAGGAAGAAACGGAAGAAGAAAAGGATAAGAAGGGAGAAAAATTGAGTGCGAGGATTCCGCAAAACGCAGAACTATATCGGCTATGTTGGCACGTATTCTATTAGGAGAACAAATGGCTGTGTTTTTATTTTTAGCGGCCGAATGTTTGTAAACGAGATCCTTTAAAGGTGCCCTGGAGAAACGGAGACGTTCAGATTTCTTTTAGGTGGTGGGAAGGAAATATTCTGGTCAACTGAGCGAGATTAGCTTCCTCAGCGTTTAGTAAAGTTGTTCCAAATCACAATTCATAAACACTTTTGCATAAATTTCGAAACAGATAATTCTTGGGGACTTCAATAAACCATCGTTGGCATAACATCCTTTTAAAATTCTTCTATTATCTTATTGTTTGTCGCGACTACGTAACAAGATATAATTCCTGGATATGGTATGCTGGAACCGGTGTGTAACGTATAAAAATACGTATGAAATTACTACGTATATTTCTAATGAGCAACATAACGATTTATAGCTTAAGGAAATAAGTGATAGTCTTGAAATGCATATTAATATGAATGATTGTCTATATGAGCACCCTGCAAGCCGCCTTTCGGCGTGAGGCAGTGGGTGCATGCACCATCACTCTATTTCCCTAATCGATTACTTTCACGTATAGTTCGCGGAAAAAAAGAATTCTTTAATCGATCTGTTCTTGCACCTATTTCCCTGTTCTCTCTTCTAGTATCAGAACGGCCTATTAGCAAGGAGGACGCATTATATACACAACGCCTTTCGCTGCACCTTTTCTAATTCCAGTTTCAACACTTATCGGCAGGATCCCATACACTACACGCATATTCAAGATGAGCAATGAGTGCTTTATATTTGAATTGATATAATTATGTCCTATAACATTCTATAAATTATCTTTGAAAAACTCAAGCTTAAGTTACTTCGAATAGTCTAGGAATTCTCTACCATAGAAAAAGGAGCCATACAGCACGAATTTGGTAAATAAAGATAAAATCTTCATCCAAAACGGTTCATTCTGTTAGCATCTGTAAAGCTCTTGCATATTTGCTGTTTTTAAATCGTCATGTAATACACTTCTACTACAAAACTCCCCCAAAAATAATTTTGTAGCTAGCCATTTAAATTTAAGAGGCAACAAAATGTTTTTACCCTTCCAATTCCTAAATTCATTAATAGTTTTTGCATTGTATATCAATAAACCAGTTGAAAATCTATTTACAAAATTGTGATGAGAGTTTCGTGATTTCCTCTCACCATTATGAACATATCCCACTACCTCATCGTCTCGAATAGATAATTTAATAACAATATCAAAGCCATGGTTTAATTATCAGGTTACTTTGCTGCCTTGTTTTTAATGGAATGATTAATAATTCAGAGGGATTATTACCATAATTATAGTCATATCACGTCATAAATATTAAAAGACCTCCGAATGTTGTTGAACTTAGTATAAAATATATTATATTAAAATATTTTGACGTTAGGGTGCACTTTTATGAGATCGAGGTTACACTTTCATTCTTCGAAAATATTTTTGTGCTTTCAAAATTCTTCGATTCTGATTGGCCGCTGGGACTACGATATTGATTTTTTATATTTTATTTCTTTCCTTTTGCCCTTAAAATTTCGGCCTTCCATTTCAGGATTGCTTACATGAAAATTTTCCTCGAAATATTGGAGTTACACATTTGCTTACATTTATACCAAAATTAATGTTTTCACCTGTTCATACTAATCTTATTACATGTACAGAGTTATACTAGAATAAAAAAAGAAAACTTTTAAGTTACCCTCTTTGGCCCAGCAGTTCCCCTCTTTAATCAAATTTGTGATGCAGTTTTATTTATACGTAAATTTCTTAAAAAGGCCCATATTCCGGGTCTTTTCTGTTTTTTTTTTCTTCAAAATTTATTATTCAGATTGAACTTAATAAGCTCGGGCGAAAGCCATTCCAAAGTTAATGAAATGGATCCCATTAGCCCTCACTCAGATAACTTATTTAGTAAAGAACTAATCTATATACATACCCCTCAATAACTTTATTAAGCTTTGAATGATAATTTTTGTCGAAAGAAAAACAACATGAATGCTTCTAAATGTATACGTAGAGCAAAACTCGCTAAAAATTCGCCTCTGCAAAAATCCCTCTGAAAGCCAACTCCTTTAAAGAGCCCTTTATCTGCGAGGGAAAAATCTGAGACCGTCCCCCCCCCCCGAATATGTGCCTGGGACGATCTGCGCTGAGGGTCCTTTAACACCCTCTCTCTATTCCTGGGGCCTTTTCTACCGCAAAAACCTCGCCATGTAGCTCACGCACTTTTACCATTATAGATTCGCAAACGCTTCAAAAAATAATAATAATTCCCTCCTCTTGCTATGGTCTGCCCACCTTGGGCTCGGTCCCTTTCTCCCTCTTTGAAACCCCGTTGGGCAATCGTCCCTCCGCCAACCATCCCTCCCCTCCCCATCCCCGCAACGGAATATCCGTCATCACCACACCTAAATCGCTGCAGCAAGGGACCAAAATTCTTCTCTCGCAAAAGAATAGAGAAAAGGGTGAAGAATAAGGGAGGGGAAATAACAGCTTCCTGACTCGGCAATAAATGAGAAACTGAAATACAGGATTTAAGAGCAGAGAACGAGAGAGACTTGTCTGACCGGAGGTGAAGGAAGAAACGGAAGAAGAAAAGGATAAGAAGGGAGAAAAATTGAGTGCGAGGATTCCGCAAAACGCAGAACTATATCGGCTATGTTGGCACGTATTCTATTAGGAGAACAAATGGCTGTGTTTTTATTTTTAGCGGCCGAATGTTTGTAAACGGGATCCTTTAAAGGTGCCCTGGAGAAACGGAGACGTTCAGATTTCTTTTAGGTGGTGGGAAGGAAATATTCTGGTCAACTGAGCGAGATTAGCTTCCTCAGCGTTTAGTAAAGTTGTTCCAAATCACAATTCATAAACACTTTTGCATAAATTTCGAAACAGATAATTCTTGGGGACTTCAATAAACCATCGTTGGCATAACATCCTTTTAAAATTCTTCTATTATCTTATTGTTTGTCGCGACTACGTAACAAGATATAATTCCTGGATATGGTATGCTGGAACCGGTGTGTAACGTATAAAAATACGTATGAAATTACTACGTATATTTCTAATGAGCAACATAACGATTTATAGCTTAAGGAAATAAGTGATAGTCTTGAAATGCATATTAATATGAATGATTGTCTATATGAGCACCCTGCAAGCCGCCTTTCGGCGTGAGGCAGTGGGTGCATGCACCATCACTCTATTTCCCTAATCGATTACTTTCACGTATAGTTCGCGGAAAAAAAGAATTCTTTAATCGATCTGTTCTTGCACCTATTTCCCTGTTCTCTCTTCTAGTATCAGAACGGCCTATTAGCAAGGAGGACGCATTATATACACAACGCCTTTCGCTGCACCTTTTCTAATTCCAGTTTCAACACTTATCGGCAGGATCCCATACACTACACGCATATTCAAGATGAGCAATGAGTGCTTTATATTTGAATTGATATAATTATGTCCTATAACATTCTATAAATTATCTTTGAAAAACTCAAGCTTAAGTTACTTCGAATAGTCTAGGAATTCTCTACCATAGAAAAAGGAGCCATACAGCACGAATTTGGTAAATAAAGATAAAATCTTCATCCAAAACGGTTCATTCTGTTAGCATTTGTAAAGCTCTTGCATATTTGCTGTTTTTAAATCGTCATGTAATACACTTCTACTACAAAACTCCCCCAAAAATAATTTTGTAGCTAGCCATTTAAATTTAAGAGGCAACAAAATGTTTTTACCCTTCCAATTCCTAAATTCATTAATAGTTTTTGCATTGTATATCAATAAACCAGTTGAAAATCTATTTACAAAATTGTGATGAGAGTTTCGTGATTTCCTCTCACCATTATGAACATATCCCACTACCTCATCGTCTCGAATAGATAATTTAATAACAATATCAAAGCCATGGTTTAATTATCAGGGTACTTTGCTGCCTTGTTTTTAATGGAATGATTAATAATTCAGAGGGATTATTACCATAATTATAGTCATATCACGTCATAAATATTAAAAGACCTCCGAATGTTGTTGAACTTAGTATAAAATATATTATATTAAAATATTTTGACGTTAGGGTGCACTTTTATGAGATCGAGGTTACACTTTCATTCTTCGAAAATATTTTTGTGCTTTCAAAGAGTGAGTGACCAACCTAAAGGTTTTGTATAAGGCATAGAGATATTTTGACTTTTTCTCTCTCTACAAACGTACTTGCAATTCATTTACGCCGTTATCGAATGAATATATGCGGAATTTAGCAGATTTACTCACAAAGGAATCAGTTCAATTTCACGAAGGAATGAGAAAATTCAAAAGTTCCACGACTTCGGAAGACATCCCATTATCGTCGGCAAAGAAGACCTGACATTTCGGCAGCAATTATCACGTTCCGCTCGACGCCTCGGAAATCGGAAACTCAAAACTTGGGGAAGCTCGTCACGGCCGTACTGATGACGCTGGGAAACGTGCCTATTGATTCAGCAATCTCATCTCACTTGTCTCCTGCCTTTGTGTGACCATCAAGAAACTTCCTTAAACATTCCTTTTTCCTTTGGTTCGCATCTTCGCCACGTCCTCCGCCGGCTGTCGTCGACGCTTTTGAGTCCCTCCGTTGCACACGGCGAGATCAATAAGGCGTCGACACGAGAGAGGGAGAACGCTGATTGAGGAACGGAAGGGGCCAAGTGGTAAAAGCGTGGTTGTCCTAGGTCAAAAGGGAAATAAAGAAGTGAAGGGAAGATGGATAGTCTCCGAGAACCAAAACCGCGGCCGAATGATGAGGAGAAGAAAACGGAGAGAATTCCACTTTTTTTCGATTGGGAAAACTTGGCGACATCCGAAAGGGTGTGGGCGGAAAGCGGTTAAAAAACATGAAATGGTAAATCAAAATATTCAACTCTCTCTCTCGTGTTTGAAGCTTATTTCGCTCTGCTTTACCTCAGCAGTGTAGTTATTTTGGAGCATCCGTTCGTTCCTCGCAAGTCGGTGACTTCCGATTCAAACGCGAAAGCGGAGATTTTCTCAAAATATGTGAAAGTACTTCCGACGAAAGGCTTAGGAACGCTGACTCAGGAAAGAGTTTTTCTTTAATTAGTTGTTTGCAATACGTTTTAAAAGTCGAGGATTGGGAAAAGGTAATTAACAAAGCTCGGAAAGCTGAGCGGTTGGAAAATGCATGGACTTATGCGAAAAAATACCGACATTCGAACTCAGGTCCCCCACTTCCCGAGCAGGTGCTCTAACCACAAGGTTGTAACTACTAGGTGGTAGCCAGAAGGACGAGGACCTCTTGCGGCGGTTGGTGCCGCTATGATAAGCACTGCTTTCTTTAATGACAAAAGCATTCCCTTAACAGTGTAAAACTGAGTTATCATGGTAGGATAGTGGTTAGAGCACCTCCCCGGAAGGTGGAAGATCTGGGTTTGAGTCCAAGTCATTTAGATACTATTTTTCACATCTGTTTCTCCTTGTGTTTAATAGTTATTCAAACATTCGGATAGTTTCGGAGTACCTCATTTTCTGCGACGCCAAAGTCTGGCTCGACAACTCGACTCAAGATATTCGACATATCTCTTTCGCTCTCTTTCTCGCTTCGAGTTACCTCTTTCATTCGGTTTTTCATAGCAAATTTGAAGACACGGATATTTGAATTTTACAAGATAAGAGAATACAATTTCATTCATATATTTCTTACGACGACTGTTATATTGGTGCATCTATTTTACCTCTAGTAACTTAAACTTTAGTAATTCCGTGTCATCAAATTATTAAGATTGATTTTAATTTTCGTGAATGTTATAAATTTATCTTTAGAGGTACCGTTGTATCCTTAGCTATCAGTTTTTAGTTTGAGATTCTTAACATATTTTGCAAGGAGATTTCCCAGATAGTTCGCAAAGAGGGAACCAGTTCTATTATTCTCTTACTATGGAATCGCGAAAAAAAACTGTTTGAAGGCTGAAAATTTTTTAATTTGAATTCATTGAGACTTTTTAACGTTAAAGCATTCCTGCGTATCCTTTCACTGAAGTAATGAATGGAAACCCTTTTGTAAACTTAGCAATATAAACTTTTCCTCAGATATTTTCGTCTACCATTCGCCCATAATGATGGACATAGTCTTTTAAAAGTTAATTATTAAAATAAGATAATTTCGATGCAAACCACGAGAAATTGGAAACGGAAGAAATTTTCTCAATTAACTATAGCTTGATCCGAGCTGATAAATACATGAAGCAGAAAGTTTGAAGCGAGAACGGAATGCAATTATTGGGAAATTCGCATGTGTAGTGTTTCCTAACTCCATCTTCAAAGCACCAACAAGTGGTACCTCAACTTGCTCCTACCAACTGATATTCGTGAATATTTCAAGTTGAGATTGGTGCAGAGTCAAACTATGTTCGTCGTGACTCATGGAAGTCCTGGGAGAGAAAATACTTTTATAACTAATGTCAGTCATAAAGTTATATTCTTAAGAAATAATTAGACGTATGGATAGCGTTAATTATTCTTGGAATCATCTCGTAATGCATACCAAAGAATACTTCTGTATGTATCCAGCTGGTTAATTTACATACAAACATCAATTTTACTTTTATGTTTCCCTTTTTTGAAGTGTAAATGTTCAGGCGTTACTTTGTGGAAAGCTATGAATATGGAGAAAAGAAAGACTGTACATTTTCCACAATATAATTTCACAGACAACCGGTTTCACTACCGAGGTAGCATCTTCAGGTACAGAAAAAGTATCTTCACAAGCTTAAATAGAAAAGAAGGGTCGGAGGGGAAGAAGGGGGTTAGGGAAATATCTTTTTAGGAAGTGAGATGAGGGGGGGAGGTGTGGAGGAAGGTATGCTCTTCTGGGGAAGTGTGGGGGAAGGTATGCTTTCTTAACAAATGAGCATACCTTCCCCCACCCCTCCCCCCCTCATCTCACTTCCTAAAAAGATATTTCCCTAACCCCCTTCTTCCCCTCCAACCCTTCTTTGCTATTTAAGCTTGGGAAATACTTTTTCTGTACCTGAAGACGCTACCTCGATAGCGAAACCGGTTGTCTGTGAAAATATATTGTGGAAAATTTAGTCTTTCTTTTCTCTATTTTCTCTTTTTTGTTGGAAATCTAATTCTTCGGTTCACTAATCCTCTATACTCTTCCATCCTTGCATACATTTTCACTTAAGGCTCATCTGTAAATTTTCTTGCTTTTCTTACACTTGCCACCTTTTCTCTAAACTACGTAAGTCTCTTCTATTTATAGTCTTATTCACCCGTCAATTAATCTATACATTATTTCCAATCTATCTATCGCTGCAATTAGACCTGAGCAAATTCAATAGCGTTAAAAGAACATAAATCACCTAGTTTGTCATACATTGGACCCTCTACTATTTTATGTTTGTGTGATATACATTGTCTGCTTACAGTATATGCGTAAATTAACTCTTCAATTACAAACACAATGCTGTAATTCATTAACATAAATTTAGTTATGATACGTATCAGAAAAATGCAGATTCATATGCATGTACAATGTACATTGTACGAGCATGTACGAAAATGTACTCGTACATACATTTGTAAATTATACGAAAGATTATCCAGGGTTCCTATTAACCCTTTTCGATAGTCCCATATCTTTGGTAACTAGACCTTAAAATATATCCTCAAACAAGCAATCTCTCACCCCTCTAAAGTTCTCGGTAATGAATAAGGGTAAGGATTATTTAATCATTCTAAAATTAGAACGTTTAACTTGCGCGACAAAATTTTTCTTATCATCAGGGCATAGTTAGTATCATTTTGTTGTTATTAAACATTTCCAATGAAAGCATCCAATCTGTAACAGAAAATAACAGAGAGGAAAAGAGATAATATTCGTATTGATAATATAAGAGGTATTTTAAAAAGTACATAATCGATGGCATAATTAATTCAAAGGAGTTAGGGAAGAGGTTTAAAGAAAGCTATTTTGGGACTTTGGAAGAGAAAATTTCATAGATTAGGCTGGGGAAGGAATCGAAAATACGGCCGTCAACTACGTAGGAGTTTGAGAATTGAAGCCAAGGAAGGGAAAAATTGTGGAGAAAGTTTTTCGAGAGAAAGTAAAAACCCTTGGGATCCGCAAGGGAAGGGCGGAAGAAACGAAACGGAAGAGAGTGGAGCGATAATTTGGGATTATTCCACGCTTATACTGAATACGTGCTAAGGAGCACAGTCCGATTTATCAGTTTCCTTTCTGCAAACTCTACGACGTTTTGTGGGAAAGAATGAGTGCTAGGCTTCTCCCTTAGTTTACTCCAAGTTCGATGCAGTGTCAAAATACGGCCTCATCCATCATTTCGAAGTCTGCGGCAGTAGGCCTTATCGAAGAAAGTAGACTGCAGCCTGGAGCGACCCCCGCAGCGTTGCTATGGCGGGCAACTATGTACACTAAACTATCGGAGATATTTATTTCCCTCAAAACCTTTAAAAAGGTAAGAGCGTTGAAACATGGAAGATATAACAGAGGTTAGTAATACGAACATTTGAAAGAATAGTAAATATTTTACGAGTGATACGGCCTACGTTGATTCGACTTTAAGAACACATAATCGTAGCATCAGAGAAATCGAATGAACTGTACATTTCACGTCGAAACTGATAAAATTTCAGCGACCAAATTACACAGTGTCACGAGTGGCCGTCGAACACGTTGAATAAGAGCTTCATAGTTTGTTTTAGGACTTATCACCTATTTAATAATTAAAACATTTTGATTTTTACCTTAAAATAGGAGTCTGTTTACTACTTTTGCAGTTGGAGCATTAGCTATTACACTTATTCAGTGGGAAGTTGATGGCCTACGATATTTATACGTATTAATAAATTATAATATAGCATCGAAAACAGTTGATTTGCTTTTTATTACAATAATATTTAAGCTACATCTACCTACCAGGTGCATAGAGAATCACTTGTTAAGGTGGATGTTAACTTAAATTTGCTTCTATACACATCAGCGTTAGCTATCGGGTTAAAAGTTTCACTAACAAGTTTTGATAGAATTAGTTACTTGGCCGCGCGGAGTTGACCTTCGAGTTTCGATTTGGCTACCACTTCATTAATTCGTCAACAGTTCAGATTTTATGAACCCTAATCCCGTAAATTGTACTGTTGAAAAGTAATTTAGTCAATTCCAAAATTTATCTTACCGCAAAATAAACAGTTTTAGGATGTTTAGAGGTTTAGAAACACTGCACAAGCCGTATGTAGGTAGATGGAACTCGCGTTTGGAGAAATAAAGGGGAAGTCCCGAAATACCGATCTCACTAGTAATTTGCGTAATTGCTAGTATCCCGATCTCCCGCTCCTCCTTGCAGAACTTCCCGTTTGTTTCTCCAAACCTGAATTCCATCCACCGAAACACGGCTTACAATGTATGTTTACACCTCTAATTCATTTACAGCCGTGTTCTAATTTTCCTATCTTGCAGTGATAGGAGAAAATAGATAATTATCCCCCTGAAATCTCGGTCGATTCGACAATGAGTGTAAAATAAGAGAAATAGATGCGAGGACAAGTCGTTTTAGGGGCTCATTCTTTCCAATACGCGACTAAAATAATCTAAAGAAGTAACTCGCGCTCGGCTTTACACCCCCTGCCACACGCCGAAAGGCGGCTTGTTGGGTACTTATGTAATGTTGATGAATTATGCTTCTCAGTCTGAATAATTTTCTATTGAAGTAATTATAATTTATTTAATATTACATTTTATTACGACATACTTCTGACGAAAATGCCCTTTGGTGCTAATCTCAAGGACTCCTTGTCCTCAACTTTCTCCTGAAATTTTATTTTAGAGGATCCTGAGACTTCTGTCCAATCGAGACTTGATGCAAGCAATCGACTGTTTTGTACCTCGTTGATAAAAATCGAAGGACAGTAACAGATTCACGTGAAAAAGTAAATATTCTTAATTAGCATTTATAAAAATGTTTCATATCAGATAACGGTTACGTCAACAAATTTCCTACTCGCTTTGCGTCCAAAATGAGTCGGAACTAAATGAGGCAGGTACTAAACACCTTTTACAGTAGGTCGACGGTAAAACTCTCCCGGGCTAGAAGGCTTACTTTTCTCCGTCATATCTACGCTAGCTAACGAACTTGCTCCCCTCTTCCCAGTGTTTTCCAAGAAATATTTAAGACGAATATATCGTATGATTCCGGTCTAATGGAGGAAAGCGCATGACACTCCAGTGCCGAATAAAGAGCTTAAGTCAAAGGCGGACGATTTCCAACCGGTGTCACTAATATTAATTTATTTGTAACATTAGCATTAACATTAACATTCAATAACACGCAATATCCAGTTATTCAATACATGTCCTCGGAGATAATATTGCAATTATGCGCTATCAACATGGTTTCCGTAGAAGGCATCCCAAACAATATTACATAGGGACAAAGACTTCATTTCTAACCGTTGCACAGTGGGCTAGAATCGAAAAAAAGCTGGCCAAAAATACGAACACGCTTTTTTTGAGTACGGACTATGAAACTTTGCACGACCAATCTCAAATAAATTCTACATACGACTATGGAGGTCATTTACGTTGGATCCTACGCATTAAAATTATGCAGGGGGTCAAAATTTACTAAATTCCTGACTTCGATTTTTCGCGAAAATCTTCAACTTCAAACCGCTGGTGAACCCAAACGAAGATAATCATCGAATAAAAATAATTCTATGTTATAAACATGTTCTTTCTCCTTCATAAGACGCAGCATTTATGATCACCTTTGAATATTTACATACTTTACGTAACAAAATGGCGGACCATTATTTTAAAGCAAAGTTTTACCTAAATCGAGGAAAATAGTAGAAAGTGACATCGAGTGTCACGGAATAACTTATACCACTTAACCACGTTCTTTGAAGCTTCCTGAAGAGGAATCTCGGCTTGACCATAGGCCACTCCTCGACCAGGGACTCGCTATACAACCCATAAATTAAGCCAAACCTTGTACTATAACCCTCTCGACGTTATAATTCGTGAGTAAATACAAACATTTCAGTGTCATTTTCAGTAGTAATTAATAATTAAGATACGCAGTCCAAATGTTGTCGGGTCAGCCGTCAGGCCTCTGAGGTGATGGCTCTTTAGTGAAGCGGTTCCGGTCTCGATTCCCGATAGGGGTGCACATGAGCGAAATGACCTCAGCTGTCGAAGCACTTAAAAAAATACAACGGCTTAACTTCGATTTTCACGATCGCGATTGGGTTCAAATACCATTAAATGGACAGATGAACGTCGACGAAATTTTCTCCGTGGAATTGCCAAATAGGTAATGAATTCGGAAGGGCGGAGACAACGAGAGAAGCAACGGGAAACAGAAGTGACGGTGGAGATGAAGCACTTCCTCTACTCGATTCCATTTTTCGCCGCAATACACTTGTGTTTTACGCCGGTATTTCTCCACAAACGTTTTTATGGCTGAAAAACACGCGAGACCGAGAAATATCTCCGCGATACTGCCCAATTGAAACACAGCCGCGCGCGATATTCACATGTGAACTCATAAACACAACTACAAATGTCGGTTGGCGAGAACATGCTTCCAGAGCTTTGATATTCGCTCCAAAACCTTTCAGTTAAAGGAAAATGGATTGGCCATATCGGAAGAAAGCTCAAAATAGTAAAATTTAAAGCATTTATCAGATAAAATTTCATCGAATTAGGGTAAAAACCATTCAAAAAAAGGATTTTTCTACTAAATATTCTCTGTAGTGCGTATCTTTTAAAGAATTCTTTTCATAAGTTATCGATTTCTCGATTGACCCAATTCAGGGAGGGTAAGAAATTTCGTCTAAAATGTTTTATTTATGAAGAATACTTGAAGTCAGGAACGCGAAAGTTTTCAATTACTTATATAAAAATAACAAAAATAAAGAATAACATTCATTATTTTATATTTTCCATTGGGACAGTTATTTGTTTATTCTCATCGTATCCAAGCAATGTCATACTCAAACAAAACTAATTTTACTCTATCTAACAGTCATATGTGTAGTCGAACTGATTAATATTTTTATTTTCTCTAAGTTTCAAAGCTCTAACACTCCATGACTATTCAATTCCACCGTCAATAGATGAAGTAAGAATGGATCCAATAAAAATTTTAGCATTCGTTCATTAATTGGCCACAACGTTCAATTTTTAGTCATTATTTATACTCAGTATGATATAACCATCGTCACCTTAAAATTTAACAGTATAAAGAGCACGTCTTATATTAAATTGTAAATTAAATCTCACTGATGTATGAATGGCAATGTATGATAATCGAAAATAGCAAAAAACAGTTTTATTTCTTACTACTTATTAATATTCATTTATTCATTACTAAATTCATTATAGAATTTGAATTGTACGTTAGCAAATAAATGAAACTGATGGTACGGTAGCAAATTAATTTAATCACTTTTATTTCAACAGTATAATCTCAAACAGTAACTGAAGAAACAACAGATGTATGTACAATCCAAAGTCATTACGAATTCATCCAAAAAATGTCTACAAGAANATTATTATTTACATATTTACAATTTTTAGATAATTCATAATCTTTGCTCTTCTTATCTAACACGTCAATACAACATTAAAAATGAGAAAACGATGAATTTCCCATTATTTATGATCTTGGCTGTTAATGGGTTAAAATATAAAATATTTTGTTAATATTCCTTCAACCAAATTCATAAAAAGGCGAATATTTTGTCTTGATCCCATTGTGAAAATCCTGAATTCCACATTAGTTGTGGTGAATTAAAGGATTCTGTCCTTTGCTTATCTAATGTCTGAGTTTTTCATCAGTAACATGTTTTCTTTTAGATATTAGTATTGTTAAAAGTGCTTCGGCAGCTTAGGTCATTTCGCACGTAGGCTCCCACCGGGAATCGAACCTGGGATCGCTTTCTTTTAGATATTACGGACTCCTTTTTTGCTCTAACGAATAGGGTGTTAGATAAGGTAAAAGTAATGATTTAATAATCTTTATGTAATGCAAGCGAAGGGATATATTATTGGAGAAAAGGAAAGGATAGCAAAGTAGAGAAAAAGCAAAGTACTTGTAACAATTTTTTCTATTCTTTTCCTTCATATCTGCCGATGAAATTTAAATAAAAAAAGTTATATGCAAACGTCTTTTTCCTTTTTTCGTGGAAAATGTTACATGTAAAGGGAGAACATCAAAATTAAAAGTCTTCTTTGTGGAAGTTCCAAGTACGGAAATGTTTAGAAAGAAAAGTCAGACACACCTTTCGTACACGAACGACTTTAACCGAAAAGGAAATGCCATTACCACATTTCCTAACTATTGTTCATAACTCTTTTCTTGTATGGCATCCCATTGCGACGAAATTGTATTTTCAGCGCATATTCCAATTAAAAATAAAAGTATAAAACACAAAACGGCTATCCGTCCGCGAAAAGGTCCGCTAATACATTATTAGCGAAGGGATTCTCTTTAAAACATTCGGTGCTCGGCGTACAGGGCAATTTATCCACGCTTTGATGCGGCAGCAACATTGAAACCTGTCACCACCATTCTCGCATAACGTGTCTCCATAATTCTGTCCCGTAACGGAGAGAGCTTGTCCTGTGTTCGGGAAAGAGAGGCTTTGATTTGAAAAATAAAACCGTTGTCGGTCTATAGCAGATATTCGATTCTCAAGCGCGCGTTGACAAAAGGAACTTGGGCAACACGATCATCACGTAAATCCACAGAAAGGAATGGGCGCGGTTTAGTTGTCGTGTTTTGGCGGAAATATCAGCGAAGGGAGAAAATAAGAGAGGAAGAGAGGGAGAGAGAAGGAAGTCAAGAGGAATGAAACAAGGAGCAAAAGAAAAAGAAGCGTAAAGAAAGGAAATATCGTCTTTAATTTAATAGGATGACTTGCTTTGGAAAATTAGCTGCATTGTTTTACCTCGTGAAAATTGCAAGATTACAAAATTTTAGATAAGTTTAAAATAATTATTTAGCCAAGAAAGAAAACATTAGAGGAAAGGTAAAAGATAGGAATGTAGCGAAAAGACCCATCGATGAGAGAGATAAAGAACGAAGAGTAGTTTTAGGTTTATGTTGTAATTCACATAAAATTATTAGCTTAATTGACTCTGGAAAAACGCAGTGAAGACGAAGCTTTTGTTCTTTGACCAGATTATAATGCAATTGTTTTTACAAGCAATTTACAAGCAATAGGTAATTGACGTAAGCGCTCAGAAAATAAGACGCAATGCATATTAGATTTACCTCCATACTCATATTTACATTACTATATATTTATTACATTATGTATGTTCCTTACGAAAATAAAGGAAGTAACCCTTAGGAAGAAGAATATCTCGATTTATTTGAAAATTGATTCGAGTGCACGAAAGCAAGTGAAAGGAAAAATGGAAACAGATTCTATGGCTCAGAGACTACTCTTCCAGGAGAACGTAGTTTGTAGTCTACTGCTACGGATCAGATGTAGGATAGAAATGTGTAAATCAATTGGGACGCTGATCATTGAATCATTGATGTATCATTGAATTGAGATAGGGCCTTACTGAGGCACGAAGGTTTATATGGAAATAAGAGCAGATATCATTATTCACATGGAGAAATGTTTGAAAAGCCTAAAATTAGGTTGGGTGAGGAACAGTTATCATGAGAACGTGACAGTTAATTTCTCAAGAATGGGATGCTTGAAATTGTGAATGGATATGGTATTCGAGAAGAAAATAAACTTGCGAATTTTTCATAAGGAAAAGATGAAACTTTCGAGTGCCCTAGGGGTTTTAGAATGTATACACCAATAGAATCGGTAGTAAATTGAGATAGAAACCGAGGCATTCTGGTATGAAGTAAAAGTGATTTTTTTATAAAGAAATGAGGAAAAAAGAGGTTATTATCGGATGAAAAAGACTTTTAAATTCATGCTCGAATAGAAAGGAGATGGAAATTTTAGCTAGAAGAGATGCTTGCATGTAGATATACATCTTTAATCAAAGTAAATGATGAGATGTGACAGATAAAAGAAAGAGCTAGATCAAGGAAGAGAGATGAGATGGCAGAAGAAACTATTGCGAGGGAAAAATAATGAAAAAAGGTACGAGTTGAATTAAAAAGACAAAAGTGAGAGATATCTGACGGTGAAGGAGGGGTAGGCAGACTGATATGTTTGGGGAATGTGAGGGAGATAACAGAGGAAGAAGAAGAAAATTCCTCTTATGTAGAGGTGCTTTATGAGAGAACATGTACACGCGGTATGTTAAGGTTTTCATTCTACTCAGAATAATTACGGAAGAAAGCCGACATTTATTAAAATGAAAAGTTTGTTTTGCATGCAACATTTTACACTGTGTTACAACGTTTCGGGTAAAACAAAAACACCTGAACAAAGCCGACTTGATATTGGAGACTTTCCGTTGCAACAGGATTGTATGAAATTGCCGGCAAGAATTTAACCTATAGCACTAACTAGTGAGATCAGAAGAAGAGCAGAAGGATGGTGGCATCACGACAGATATAAAGGAAAGATTGAAACAAGGTTAACGGTAGAGAGATTAGGTAATAGGGATTGACTGGGTGGAAAGTAAAGAAGGAAGTGGGTAACGGACTGAATGAAAGAGAATTAGGCATAGAGAAAAGGTCACAGGACAAAGGATGTGGAACAGAAGAAGGAAGGAAAAATTAACAGGGAGGAAGATGAATGTAAGTAAAGTTATCTTAAATGCATCAAAGCCACTAATCAAAGATAAACTTTACAGAAATACTTTTCACGAATGATTATATCGCTAAAACCAGAAAGTAATGTTGTCGGGTAACCCAATTCAACTTCTGTTACACTAATATGAGAGTATTTTTAGATAATTCATAATCTTTGCTCTTCTTATCTAACACGTCAATACAACATTAAAAATGAGAAAACGATGAATTTCCCATTATTTATGATCTTGGCTGTTAATGGGTTAAAATATAAAATATTTTGTTAATATTCCTTCAACCAAATTCATAAAAAGGCGAATATTTTGTCTTGATCCCATTGTGAAAATCCTGAATTCCACATTAGTTGTGGTGAATTAAAGGATTCTGTCCTTTGCTTATCTAATGTCTGAGTTTTTCATCAGTAACATGTTTTCTTTTAGATATTAGTATTGTTAAAAGTGCTTCGGCAGCTTAGGTCATTTCGCACGTAGGCTCCCACCGGGAATCGAACCTGGGATCGCTTTCTTTTAGATATTACGGACTCCTTTTTTGCTCTAACGAATAGGGTGTTAGATAAGGTAAAAGTAATGATTTAATAATCTTTATGTAATGCAAGCGAAGGGATATATTATTGGAGAAAAGGAAAGGATAGCAAAGTAGAGAAAAAGAAAAGTACTTGTAACAATTTTTTCTATTCTTTTCCTTCATATCTGCCGATGAAATTTAAATAAAAAAAGTTATATGCAAACGTCTTTTTCCTTTTTTCGTGGAAAATGTTACATGTAAAGGGAGAACATCAAAATTAAAAGTCTTCTTTGTGGAAGTTCCAAGTACGGAAATGTTTACAAAGAAAAGTCAGACACACCTTTCGTACACGAACGACTTTAACCGAAAAGGAAATGCCATTACCACATTTCCTAACTATTGTTCATAACTCTTTTCTTGTATGGCATCCCATTGCGACGAAATTGTATTTTCAGCGCATATTCCAATTAAAAATAAAAGTATAAAACACAAAACGGCTATCCGTCCGCGAAAAGGTCCGCTAATACATTATTAGCGAAGGGATTCTCTTTAAAACATTCGGTGCTCGGCGTACAGGGCAATTTATCCACGCTTTGATGCGGCAGCAACATTGAAACCTGTCACCACCATTCTCGCATAACGTGTCTCCATAATTCTGTCCCGTAACGGAGAGAGCTTGTCCTGTGTTCGGGAAAGAGAGGCTTTGATTTGAAAAATAAAACCGTTGTCGGTCTATAGCAGATATTCGATTCTCAAGCGCGCGTTGACAAAAGGAACTTGGGCAACACGATCATCACGTAAATCCACAGAAAGGAATGGGCGCGGTTTAGTTGTCGTGTTTTGGCGGAAATATCAGCGAAGGGAGAAAATAAGAGAGGAAGAGAGGGAGAGAGAAGGAAGTCAAGAGGAATGAAACAAGGAGCAAAAGAAAAAGAAGCGTAAAGAAAGGAAATATCGTCTTTAATTTAATAGGATGACTTGCTTTGGAAAATTAGCTGCATTGTTTTACCTCGTGAAAATTGCAAGATTACAAAATTTTAGATAAGTTTACAATAATTATTTAGCCAAGAAAGAAAACATTAGAGGAAAGGTAAAAGATAGGAATGTAGAGAAAAGACCCATCGATGAGAGAGATAAAGAACGAAGAGTAGTTTTAGGTTTATGTTGTAATTCACATAAAATTATTAGCTTAATTGACTCTGGAAAAACGCAGTGAAGACGAAGCTTTTGTTCTTTGACCAGATTATAATGCAATTGTTTTTACAAGCAATTTACAAGCAATAGGTAATTGACGTAAGCGCTCAGAAAATAAGACGCAATGCATATTAGATTTACCTCCATACTCATATTTACATTACTATATATTTATTACATTATGTATGTTCCTTACGAAAATAAAGGAAGTAACCCTTAGGAAGAAGAATATCTCGATTTATTTGAAAATTGATTCGAGTGCACGAAAGCAAGTGAAAGGAAAAATGGAAACAGATTCTATGGCTCAGAGACTACTCTTCCAGGAGAACGTAGTTTGTAGTCTACTGCTACGGATCAGATGTAGGATAGAAATGTGTAAATCAATTGGGACGCTGATCATTGAATCATTGATGTATCATTGAATTGAGATAGGGCCTTACTGAGGCACGAAGGTTTATATGGAAATAAGAGCAGATATCATTATTCACATGGAGAAATGTTTGAAAAGCCTAAAATTAGGTTGGGTGAGGAACAGTTATCATGAGAACGTGACAGTTAATTTCTCAAGAATGGGATGCTTGAAATTGTGAATGGATATGGTATTCGAGAAGAAAATAAACTTGCGAATTTTTCATAAGGAAAAGATGAAACTTTCGAGTGCCCTAGGGGTTTTAGAATGTATACACCAATAGAATCGGTAGTAAATTGAGATAGAAACCGAGGCATTCTGGTATGAAGTAAAAGTGATTTTTTTATAAAGAAATGAGGAAAAAAGAGGTTATTATCGGATGAAAAAGACTTTTAAATTCATGCTCGAATAGAAAGGAGATGGAAATTTTAGCTAGAAGAGATGCTTGCATGTAGATATACATCTTTAATCAAAGTAAATGATGAGATGTGACAGATAAAAGAAAGAGCTAGATCAAGGAAGAGAGATGAGATGGCAGAAGAAACTATTGCGAGGGAAAAATAATGAAAAAAGGTACGAGTTGAATTAAAAAGACAAAAGTGAGAGATATCTGACGGTGAAGGAGGGGTAGGCAGACTGATATGTTTGGGGAATGTGAGGGAGATAACAGAGGAAGAAGAAGAAAATTCCTCTTATGTAGAGGTGCTTTATGAGAGAACATGTACACGCGGTATGTTAAGGTTTTCATTCTACTCAGAATAATTACGGAAGAAAGCCGACATTTATTAAAATGAAAAGTTTGTTTTGCATGCAACATTTTACACTGTGTTACAACGTTTCGGGTAAAACAAAAACACCTGAACAAAGCCGACTTGATATTGGAGACTTTCCGTTGCAACAGGATTGTATGAAATTGCCGGCAAGAATTTAACCTATAGCACTAACTAGTGAGATCAGAAGAAGAGCATAAGGATGGTGGCATCACGACAGATATAAAGGAAAGATTGAAACAAGGTTAACGGTAAAGAGATTAGGTAATAGGGATTGACTGGGTGGAAAGTAAAGAAGGAAGTGGGTAACGGACTGAATGAAAGAGAATTAGGCATAGAGAAAATGTCACAGGACAAAGGATGTGGAACAGAAGAAGGAAGGAAAAATTAACAGGGAGGAAGATGAATGTAAGTAAAGTTATCTTAAATGCATCAAAGCCACTAATCAAAGATAAACTTTGCAGAAATACTTTTCACGAATGATTATATCGCTAAAACCAGAAAGTAATGTTGTCGGGTAACCCAATTCAACTTCTGTTACACTAATATGAGGGTCGATCTATGACAGGGAGAAACTCAAGGCTATTGAGTGAAAAAATTCTTCGGTAAATATAAGTGGAGAGAGAGAAATGATCAAAGAGCTGCTAGATTTGGAAGATAGAATGAAGTTAGAGGGAGAGTGGAATGAGGGTAGAGTGGAATGACAGGTAATCGAGCGTGAGTTGACACAGCGAGGGCAAAGCTATGGTTGGCTGGCGGTTTTCCCATTTGCCCTCTAACGCTATACCGGTAATCGCTCAGTGGAGTTCCCGCGTCATACGAAGGGACACGAACCGGTGGAACGCCTCGGAGTCTTTTTCCTCATTCACTGCATTAAGTTGTTAGTTTTGTTTTTAGCGATTGTGATTGGGCAATTGATTGTTGGAAAATCGATTACGAAGGAAACAAAATACAGTGAAGCCTGTCTATAGCCACCACCTACGGGACCATAAAAAAGAGGTTATAGTACGTGCTCTCCGTAACAAGGTTAAGTTATTAGATGTTAGAAAAATATTCCTCATTCAAAGGAATAGGAAAATTCTCCAAAATTAAGATTTTTGCAAAAAAAACATAATTTAATTTGTGGGATATAAAAAATGAGAAGATAGAAAGTAATCAAAAATCGGGAAAACAGTAAAAAAGACGTTTTTCAGAAAGAAGGTTTCCTTTATATGTTTTTATTTAAATCCATCTAATACTATTGAAATTTTGCATATTTTTTAATCTTTTTAAACATCGAATCAGCTTTTATCTGAGAATTTTTTGAAAACCCCATTTTAATTAATTTCCTTTTCAACGTTTTAACGCGAATTGCAAACTTTTGGAAATTAAACTCTTTCAAAAAATATAGAATATGAGTTTTCGAGTTCAACTGGTCGCAATAAAGAGATTATATTTCGTTGATAATTTTCTATATAGGTTTCCAGAGGTCACAGAAGAGAGGTGGTCAATGAACGCTAAGAAATTACATGTAATTCATATTACTTTAGCAAGGACCAATAAAACCTAACCTACTGAACAGATGTTCTCTATAGAGAGGTGGTCATATCGGCAGGTTCTACTGCATATGTAAATGAAATAATAACAATGAGAAACAAACGATTATCGAAATGTAGAAGTTTCATGGAATTCGATTCGATAAAAATTAAACGTATTGGTTTGAGTGATTAAATTGACCTGATACACAGAGAACCAAAGAAAAATATTCATCCATCAAAGGAAAACGCGCGAAGAGGAAGGCAAGAAACATCTACGATATATGGTGATAAAACCATTTAATAAAGGGTAATTAACCTTTCAAAACTGTAGAAGATAGTAACTTCTGAGGTGAAATGCTCAAAGATCGTATATTATATAATATACAGTAATTTGCTACTTATTAAGTTTTCTGTAAATTACTTCAGGTGCAATTTCTTGTTAGGAGTCCTTAAGAGAGAGGAAAAAAAATATATTTTTTTAATGTATCTTGTTTTCCTTTTCTTTCGCATCAGAAAATTTGCACATACTTAATCGAAACCTCTTTGTATTTTGTGGTAAAGGTTCTCAGAGAGCTACAAGCGAAACTACTACACACTTCTACGTATATTCATTGAAATATTTTCCGGTGTCAACTCTCTTTGTTGTCTCTATGCTCAATTATGTACTAGATCCTCTCCCTACCTACAGCTCTCTTCCAATAACCTCTTTGATCTTAAGTGTTGCTTAGACATAAATGTAGAGAAAGAAGGGTTTCGAAGAAAATTAATCCTTTTGTGAGAGAAAAGGAATGAAGGGATATGCGAATAATATCAAGCAGTGAATAATTCTATTGAATGAATATCGTGAATCGGAGGAAAATGTTAGCCAAAACAACTCTCATTGACGCATTCAATATTCATTGAAATGTAAATATAATGAGTTACTTTTTCTGTCATTGCTATATCTTTACGGACAAAAAAATTAAATTTCCTATAATTTTCTGAATACTAGGTTCTCCATTGAGATACTCGTTGAATTAGGGGGATCCCTCTCTTGTAATGCAACGTACAAGGAAATAAGAAACAAAAAAAATCAATTAAGATTCTACTATATATATCACCATTAATATAATTTGCACAAGATGAAGTCAATAATATTTTTATTTATTTCCGGAATATTCAAAATAAAATTCACCATCGTCATTTAATTAATTAACCTGACAAACCGTCATTTATTTAGCATAGAGAGAACTTGCTACCATTCTGCTCAAGATCCTTGATTACCATTCCATCCAGGCCTTTCGTTCAAAACTTCGGAATATTCTGTGCCAATTTATATTGCGTCTAGCTAAAGGTCTACGGAACACCGCTCTACGGCAGTTTCGTGCAGAAACCCTCTAATAAAAGCAGGTAAGCTCCATTGAATCCCGCCTGTAAATAGCGTGGTAAAAGACGAAGCTAAAGGTAAATTCTTAATTATATCTCGAGGCAAGGAAGCGCTTCCTTTTCATTGTTACTTTGCAAAGAGGACAGAGTGGCATATGAAAATGAACAAAGAGAGTGAAAAGAAAAGAGGAATGAGAAAAATGAGAAGAAAGGTTGTGAGGGAAAAGAAAGAGGGTTTAAAGGGGAAAAGAAGGCTGAGGAGGAAGAGTTGGGAAGATAAGCAACGATAAGATGATGCTGAATAAGAAAGTATGAGAAATGTGCTGAGAAAGTGGAAGGAAGAGGTTATTTTAGATGCGAAACACTTCCTAAAAAGATTTAATTTTTAGAAGAATACAATGCAATTGAAACGTCTTTATTGACAAAATTGGCTAAAGTCAAGCCAACTAGAGTATCATTTTTCATTAAATTCTCGTCATAATTTCAGCAATTAAGCAATCATTTAGAAAACACCACACCAGAGCCATCAAATATTGCTTGATTCAACTCAATACGTATTTCGCTGTCAAGGAGAGCATCTTCAGAGGTAAAGAGTGAATGAAGTTGGGAGCCGAAGCCAGAAATGGACTGGAGAAAACGACTAACTAATTGAATCACACGACTATATAACTTTTTATTAAAATCTAAATCAGTGTTCATTAGGTGATCTCTGATTTTATCACTATAAAAATTTTCTAGAGCACGAAGACCAGTATTAGAGTTTTGTATCAATTTAAAATTATTAATGAAAACATTATGAACATGATCATGCACATGTTTGGCCATACTAGAGAGGGAAAAAAGTTTGAAATCCGCTTTTTGTGATCTTTAAATCTAATAACTGCTTTGTGTCTACTTTTCTCGATGTACTTCAAACCACACTCGAGGCAAAGAACTTCGTATATACCAGATTTTGTTTGAAATGTCATCCTTATCCTTTGTAAAGCCCAACAAATGTTTAAGATTAAACCTATTATAATATCTGGCTTTAATCTTCTTCTGTTTGAAAATGTTTTCCAAATCATCAATTAAATAAAAGAAATCTTCTCAAGTGATACTTGGTGGAACTTCATTATAGTAACACTTGCAAAAGCCAAAACTTGTACAAATTCCACTTTTTCGATGTCAAAGCACCATCATCAAATGATGGTGCTTTGACACCGAAATCGGTCAACCATGTTGCAATTTTTGTGGAATTTTTACAAGTTTTGGCTTTTGTAAGTGTTTCATCAATTAAAGTTGGAAAATATGGAAGTTTATTATATCTAGACGGCGAAATGATCTAAGCTGTCGAAGCACTTTTAACAATACAACTACTACTATATCTAGACGAAGAGGTGTCAAAAACCGGTGTGAGGATGGATGAAATTTGAATTGGGCATTTGAACTTACGCCTTTTGACTAACGTGTCTACCAAAGAAACATCGAACCTCAGCATTAAAGCAATTTCCTTAATAAAAACAAGTTCTTTGTTAAAGCTAGAATTGTTTAATGGTATGTTAACTAGTTTATGTACCTGGGTATGTCAATGCTATGTTAACTACCTATGTATTCTGCTATCAATGGTCGCTTTCATCTTAACATTGTCAGAATTTGGTTCAAAATACAATTGCATGGCATGTTATAAGATTTTAAATTAGAGAAAATGTACAGATTTTCAATAATTCGGTACAAATGTTTTAAGAAAGTTGAGGATTTAAAATCCGGAGTACATTTTTTCGCTAATGGTAATTTTTGGGGATAGTAAAATATTGCTTTCGTTCGTAGCGGTGGAACTGCGTACAAAGGAGATAAAAGCTGTCGTTAGTGAGGAATCTTTGTCAGACTTCTCATATTAACTGTTGGTCAAGTCAGAGAGAACATCCCAGTTTTGAATTTAAAAAATTATGTAGAAATGTTTTTTCATTAAGAATTCTAGATTGGAGGATTGGTATATTGCAGCTCTTAAAACCATCCTGCCTCTGTTACTCTAAATAACTAACACTTATCATAGCGTGTTTATCATAATTCAACTTTTCCTATCTTCCTTCCTTATAGCAAAATTTCAGTGCTTATTAAGAGTAGAAAAAAACACACTGTAAAACTTCTACACTATTAGAATTTATTTCCGACCGGTTTCGGCGCAGAGACCATCATCAGGTGTGGAAGTAAGGGAGGTAGCAGTATTATATATTTAGAGGAACTTTGAGGATGATGATGGCCTCTGCGCCGAAACCGGTCGGAAATAAATTCCAATAGTGTAGAAGTTTTACAGTGTGTTTTTTTTTACTACTCTTCAGAATGTCCTTCCACGAAGTTCGGCCGAATATGATAGAATTTATTAGTGCTTATTAAGGTTACAGCTGTACCTCAATGTATTGCCGATTAAATTTACTTCTCTTTTCAAAAACTTTTTGCATAAACACCTATTCATTCATTCATAAAATTTCATCTAAGTTAACCATTATTTACTCAACTAGATAAACGAGCAAATGATACAATTTACTATAGAAATGAAAGGAGAAGCGAAAAACTTCCAGCGCGTTGCCTTGGGAAACACTATTTCAGAAGATGTTTACGACCGATGCTATCATCTTTCGGACTAATTCCCTTTCTCCAGAAACTCCTGTATGAATGTGTGCGAACACGAACTTCAGGTGTCGTTCCTCAGAGGGAAAATGTCACGAATTCGCTGTTCCATTCTCTCATATTCTCCTTCGTCTTCCCATCACATTCATCCCGGGAGAATAAACTTCGGGAGGCAAAACAATTTTTTCCAACAAACCCATTGTATAAGGCTGATTTTATTGTCTGTCACGTCGTTACTTCTACACCTTTGAGAATTGAAAGGAGAAGAGAGCGGATGATAAATATAACTCCAGACTTAATTCACTTTATTCCTCCGCACTTTCTTAGAAAACGGGATCGGCAACACCTTCCTCCTCTAAATCTTTCCTCGAAAGCTATTCGTGTTCTTCATTACGCCGTGCGAGACTTCTTTCGTTGCTTGATTTACGTCTTTCGAAGATATTGGAAGTAATGTAATATAATCAAATGGCCCCATACGAATTTATTTTGGGAGAAACTAATATGCAATGAGGGAGGATAGCGAGACAATAAAATTCTTATATTGAGAAGAATACGGTTTTATAGAAAATTATTTATTTATTTCAATTTTGCACTGCAATTTACTCCTGTGGTTAAATTTTATTAATTTGGAAGATTGCCTGGCATTCATCCAAAGACGGGAGGCAATACCACTCCAAAAACGTTCCGTAGGCAGTACATTACATTATACATAAATTATATATGTCATAGACGTTAAATAACTAATCACAAAAGAAAAAAAATTCCATGAAATATTGCATAATAATAAGATTTTTTTATTTCTACTGAAAAATACTGCTCTCCATATCTTCTGTGATGCTCTACATGGGTATTGCAATACATTAAATTATCTTTAGAGAATTGAAGGGCTCCCGATAGCCAAGTGGGCAACGCGTTCGACTTCAGTGAAAGCGGTCCTGGGTTCGATTCCAGGTGAGGGCCTACGTGCGAAATGACCTAAGCGGTCGAAGCACTTTTAACAAAACTACTACTACTGGAGAATTGAAGATGATCGAGTCTAGATTATTTTTCTAATTCATAAATAGCGTAGCGTAAACCTATTTCAACGACGTCCCAGTCGTGTCGCTATTTTTCACACTTGTTATTCCTTTGGGATTTTCGTAGGTTTTCAACCTACTAAGTTACCTTCCTTTCCTTTATCCTATTTCAAATGCATCTTAGATAAGATTATTCCTCCACCTGTCCGTAGTTTAATTCGAGCTAAGGTTCCATGAATAAGGATCGTGAAATAAGGATCGTGAAATATCAAACCTTCACTTGAATGAGTGAATGCGATCTCTCCTAAAGCAATATTTTTTCCTAAACTGGAGATAATACTGAATAAAGAGTGCCTGTCTGGTGGAATAAGCAAATTAGAATAAGTGAATTAGAATGACCTGAAAGATAAGTTTATTTTTGAGTGAGTGCATCAAAGGAATCTTTCCACTTCGTGGTTAGATACACTGATTCGGAAACTGATAGGTGGTACCGCTTGGATGAAATCTTTCTCGTCCATTGAAATGCCACTGCAACTAATTTATTAATAACAACACTTTGATTTTTTATTCGCGTAAAACGTTGTAAAATAAATCAAAGTTTATATTTTTATTATACTATTCAGCAGTCAGAGGGGCAGATTGAATGCCGATCTATATCTGATTCTACTTTTGTTTACATTTTAATGGGTACCACATATGCTGTAGATGACTTAAGGTTTTATCAAGGGACTCAAATTAATACATTATACTACACCTCTCCGTGGTTTTTCAAAATTACAGCACCAAATGGCAGAGTTTAAACCAAATGAGAACGTTTTATTAAAATCAAGATCCATGAAGGTGGAAAAATGGTCGAGAGGAGCTTCATGTTCCGTAAAACATTCTATTTTCGAAATGTGAAAGTTCAAACCGCGAAATCCGACATCTGTTTCCCAAAATAAATTTGGTGAACAAATCGATAAATTTGACGTAAACTTAAACAATCTTAGTCACTCTAAAAGATACATTTTTCTTGTTTTGTTTGTGTTAAAGTGGGTAGCCTAAGAATTAAGTGTTATATCATTAAATCAAGTTCCTTGAATCATGCATTATAAATCTTTCCTCTTTCGAGATATAGTTACCAAATGTTAATGTCAAGTTGGCATGTTTTCCTCGAACTTAAGAAGTATAAAATGTTTATTTTTAGCCAGTGGTTTTGGTTGAATCAAGGTTAAAGAAACTCGGTTTTTAACCGAGGGTGCCCATACTTTTGGGGTGCAAGAAGTTCGTTTAGAGGCAGGTAATCGAGCCATAATAATTTTCGATCTGGTTTTCACCAGTTCGGTTCAATGAAATGAATAAACTTCTGTTTCGGTTTTGCTTCGCATGCCGACCTGAAACGGTTGAATGGGTTTATTTTCAGCCCAACCACTAAAATTTTAGGCACATCGGAATGTTATATCGTTATATGTAGCTTAAAAGATAACTTGCAATGCTAAAGAAACTATCAAACAACTAGATCAGATACATTTAAGTGTAAAGGATTAATTTCAACTAAATTCTAATCGATGTTACGCATTTTATTTTCAAAAATTTCTGTTTTGACTCTGGCAAAAATTAACGGTTATACAAATTTTTCGGTTCGCCTACTGTTCGATATCCTGTTTAGGGGTCCTAGAAGTTATATTAATAAGGTATGTAGTTACATACTCGCTATGTAGTTACAGTCAAAAAACTAAAATTTCATTAAAATTAGCTATGATGATTTGTAAGGATATTTTTCATCATCTCATAATTACTCTACATTTTTGTACTGCAGAGAGCACAATTTTCGTTCTCCACAGTTTATGAACATTTGATATTTTAGCAATGGAGTGGGAGAACACATTTGGGAATTTCAGGGGGGGGGCAGCAGCCGAACAGGATGAGAACCCTGTCTTCAACGCTTTTACTTTGTAGGAGAGCTTGCTTGTTCCATCGGCACGCTAGTGAATCTCAGTGAATTCTTGATGTATAGTTCCCTGGTCCACCGTAAATCAACGCCAATGGGACTTCTCGGAAGTGGTAAAAATCAAAAGTTAAGGACATGCCATATGAATGAGTCACCCGAACCATGTAAATCCTTTCCACCGGTGGCGGTATTAAGGGAACGAGGTTAAAAGTGTCGGCAAAAGAGCGCCGAAGAGGCGACAGAAGCTTTTATCCTAATCGAGGCAAACAAAACAACGCCGAAAAACTTTCCTCCGATCGAACTCGCCGACTAACTTCGTCAATTATAGCGGCGAAAACGCTTGGTCGCAAACAGAGTGTCGAGAGCAATTTTTCTCTAAACCAATCCTGGAAACTCGCGAAATTTGACCGTAGCTAAGGATGGTTCCCTAAATTGGCGTGAGTTAATCAAAAAAGAAAATGAAACGAAACGTTTTACTTTTGTACCTGCTCAACAGAGTGGTTATGAAGCAAAAAGATTATTATATTAAAAGTTTGCTGGTTAATCGGAGGAAGTTCATTGAAAGAGCCTTAAAATCCGAAAGGGAAACGAATCCAAAAGCTGGAAATCAACGACAGCAAAGAGATCTGAGAGACAAACGCTCTAACCCTTTTCCTGCATTGATAATTTTTATAAAAATCGTAATACATCAATGAGGATGGAAAAACTTACTTGGATAAATTTTCCGAAATGAAAATATTGCATCGTAACACTGTATTCTTCTGTAAATCCACACGAGATCCATATGCATCTAGTCTAATTTAAATCGGGTTAGAATAACATATGAACTGCGGCAACCTTGTACTCTGTACAAATGTAATAGTCTGATGAAGAAGAATTCTTCTGCAACAGCACCTTTAAGCCCTTGAATGAGTGAGGACGCGGCGCGGAAAACCAAACCACTTAATATTTCTTCCGCCAATTAACGACAAATCAGGACCCAACTGGGCAATTACGCAAATCTTCCACTAGAGATTGCATTGATGTAAATTCTACCAGTTTGTGTGATATTAGAGAGTTTCAGCAGGTACTTGGCGGTTAACCCGATAAGTTCCAAATACAAAGTCTATGCGCCAAACCTAACGTTGCCATCATCTGAATCACTTCCCGCGAGTATTTTTGGTGTTTTCACGCCAACGATAAGAAGCCGGCGGTTTGTGAGTCTATGGGTACGCCGTGCTGAAACTCTCTGTGGCGAACTCGATTTTATGCGATCATAGCTTAGCTTTCATAAAGATTGAAATTATATCCGGTTAAGGAGTTTGTTTTCACATTTTGTCAAAACGGTAACTGCATTGAAGTTCATCCTTTTATGATGATGTAACCTCTAGATATTTACCCTGCAAACCGCTTTTCGGCGCGTGGCAGGGGGTGCATGTTTTTTTCTTGTCAATTAATTTCACGTATCGTTCGCGGAAAAAGTTTTTGCAACGACCAGCATTTATTTTTCTCTTTCTCCTGTAGAATTAGAGGGGCCTGTGTAATAGGGAGGAGTCATAATATCGGTTAAATCTTCTAAGAACGTACTTTCTATAAGCTTATTCATTAACCTTTTATAAAATCTTTTATGTTTTGGAGATTCCCATCCTGCACCCTGAAGCATAACACCTGAAGAGTATCACTCACTGATTTGTCGTATCGATGTTTTGCGAAACGCATCGCCTTTCTCTGTACATTTTCTAATTCACGAATACAACACTTGTCGGCCAAGAAACTGGATGCATACTCAAGCTGAGGTATAACCTACGCAATGTAACATCGCACACGTGCATTTTCTTCACTCCTACCGATTATTCTCTTTACGAAGCTGAGTTTTTATATAATACGGAAGTCACCCGCTGTGTGAATAGTGACGCTACGTTTTTTATTTAAAATAATGTGTGATTTATACTCCTTCCAGTTACACAATGAAATTACGAGCATTAATCGGACCAATGCAATGGAACTTAAAAATCCTTCCGCATCTCTGTGACTCCCAAATCCATCTCATCACCAGCGTATTGAGAGATTGGGGATTGTGTTCCAGGACTTCATTCAACTCCACCAGGAGCCTCGCAAATACCCGATCGCTTGCTAATCTCATTACGAATAAAGGGTCCGTTCAACGGTTATCACGGCCAACGGATTACCGGCGTAAATCCCCGAGTCTAAGGTCGGACGGAGAAGAAGACCCCCGAAAGCTGAAAGAAAGACTCTCCCGAAAGTATCCGATACGCGGCATGCGATCAGCTAGGAAGCAATAGGGTCCGCGATAGTCCAATCGATGGGAGGAAAAATTCAGCTGCTTTTCAAAGTATAGGCAAGGGAAATAAAATCCCTTTTCCGACAGATTTGTGAGAGGTAGAAAGCTCTCAAGGTCGAGGGGAGATATGATGCGTTATAGAGGTATTTCTAGATGGTGGGAAACTGCTATTGGAAGAGAAAACACGAAGAAAGTCCTCCATCTTGAGTTTTAAACATCTCGTGCTCCTACTACTTGAAATATATCGGTATTATACATTTTTACCACAAGGTTTTGCGATTGGATACGGGTCTTATGGTATATATAAGCATTTAACTTGGTTAAACGTGTCTTTAAAAGCTGTATATGTCTACAAAATAACTGCTCGATCGCCCATTTTTGAGTTTTAAAGAAAGCCGAGTGACTTAGAAGAGTAGAATAATAGAATAGCGTGAAAGTTACATGAAACAAGAGTACGCGTTGTTAGTTTACCGTTTCATTGAAATTCAATGAAACCTTCATTAAGAAAATAAATTATGCTTGTACTGAGGAGAATATGAAATAGATATAATTATGCCAGTGCATTTAAATCACGATCATTGGCCTGACGGTTTTGAACAATTCAGTCAGAAACTCATGCTTCTTATTAAGATATGGTTGGTTGGAATTCTAATACAAATTTCATTTATTGGAGCTGCTATAATTCGTGTACACATGCAAATATTTTCTCTGGAAAATATTTTCAATTGTTTTTAATCTGAGCAGCAAATACTTATTGAATTTGTTCATACCGGATTACCTATTTAGAATAGTTTATCTTCAGAGTATTTGCAATTGTATTAATTATGTAATGTTTATGATATTTGAAAATCTACGTATCGATAATCGCTGAAGACTTATTTTAAGTCTACTTCTCAAAATGATTCTGAACCATCGCTGACTTTTGTTAACTGAATAGCTGTGTAAGCTCATCATTACGATAGTGTATGAATAATTAAATCTGATGTGGTCAAGTTTAAACTTGTGATAAGGTGCCACCTCCAGGAATAAAACTTTGTAATTTCCAGAGAAAAAAATATTAATTATCATTAGTTAAGTCTACGTTCTAGATATCTCAGGTGGTCAACTGAAAATGTCTAAACATCTAGATGCCAGGATATTTATTCCGTGGAAATTACAAGGTTTTTTCTTCCCGGATATGAATAATGATGTAACGGTGCCATATCAACATTCCATAAAATCCCTCAGAGTGATAACGCGAGGATGAATGGTGCATAAATGTTAATCTGCTTGATAACTGGTGTTCTAACTTTGTTTTCCTTTCATCTCTCGAACTTTTCAATTGAAAATTTGTTTAAAAAACATACTGAATACTTGTACAGTTTCAGAAAATATGAAATAAAAAAATTCGGTTATATCTCAAAAATATATCGAACGAGGTAGAATACATTTCCAACTTTATTTCGAGATATGCGTTTTACCGTGCGAAGCTAGAGCATGATGATGATGCATGAGCATGATGATGATGCATGAGCATGATGATGATGCATGAGCATGATGATGATGCTAGAGCATGATGATGATGCTAGAGCATGATGATGATGCTAGAGCATGATGATTTCAATAACGTTTTGTTCTTCCGCCTGATAAGAGTTGGTATCAAACCAAATACATTGTCTTATCAAAATTGTGGATAGTTGAGCTAAAAGTTTATTAATCATCACAATAAAGTAACATAGATGATTGTTAGGAGCACATACGTTATAACTTCGCTCATATACGCTCTACTATATCAGATCAATGTGTTAGTGTCATTCCTTATATATCTAAGTCTTTTTTTCTAGTAATCAATCATTTTAGTGTATGAAAGAAAGTATAGAATAATTACATGACTAAGAGATTGTAATTGGTAAAATGGAAAACTTAGGATTTATTGGAAAATCGCTAGCACTACACTGCTATGCTGCAAGTGAGATGCAACCGATTTGCACGGTTAAAATAGGAAAAAGTGCCCAATGTATCCTTCCAAGCGATTTATGAAAGAAATACCATACATCGGTTACCTTTTTTCTGGGACCGTCTGACAGTGGATGGCTGCACCCGACATTAGCAGTTGCACGAGATTTCAATGGCCACTTCTTTGATCGCGAGCGTCACTTCCGATTGTCGGTAGAGGGCCGTTTGATTGGCGACTGGAAGTCGTTATGAGAATATCCTCGCTGAGTCAGCGGCCGTGAATTTTATTCCGATTCGACCCGACGATCCCTTTTATATTAAAGCGACTCGCGATGCTCGGGGCTCGACTTCTCTGTTACCAGCAAATAGGTCATTACATCCTGGAAGATAATGCCTGCTCCAATCCTCTTTATTCCAATGAAACTCGTATGGTAAGTGGGATCCATTGCGGAAAATTTACCGGTTCTTACCTCTGAACCCTTTAAACCAATCAGCCGCACAACAACCCTGTTCGAAGGAGGAAATTCGCAACTCTCTCTTATCCTAATATCTGTGCGTGTCTATACATTTAGATTCAGCCTATTTTATATTATCATTGAAGTCCTCTCGCGAAAGGTAATTTCACTTTGAAAATAAATATTTGTGACTGATGCTGATTAGCATGCGCAAGGATGGAAGAGATTTATTGAATTACAGAATAAATTGATTCCACTGATTGCATATTAAATGAGAATTTCAGAATCACAAAAGATTCAGTTTTTAATTAATTTTCTACTTTTTGCATATATTTTTCTCCTTGAGCTTTTTGGTTTAGAGAACTTTCAGTGACTCTTCTCTATTTTGAGTGAGAGAGGAATTTATACATCCATTATAAGTATTCATATAAAACATTAATTAAAAGAAGCAGGTATATGTGATATTCCTACATTCGTTCAGTTATTAATTCAATACCTCAAAATGAAAACATCTCCAGAATAGTCAACAAATCCGTTTGTCTGTAGCAATCTCTCACTTCTTCATTGGCTTTATATTGTCTTTTCCTTCATTTCTCAAATTTTTTCGAAAATATGATCTCCTCCCAAAAATATCACCAAAAACGGTGACATTTTTATTAAATTGTATACCCTTATGTCAAAGGTATAAAATTATTTACAGCATTAAGTTCCAGCATTTACATCTCCCATGAGCTATTTCTAAAGCGAAACGTTGAGGAAAAGTTCTTAAAATACTCCAATTAAAACTATGTATTCTCAACACTCTACTTTGAAAAGATGCGGAGAACACTCGTTCGCATAAAATGTGTACTCAGCAGAAGTCTAAGTCTATACGCCAAAATGAAAAGCATTTTCGCAAAATTGGTTCTAATAAATAATTATTGCGGCCTCCTTTAAAGAGAATACTAAACGCTGGATATTATGCAGAGGATAACAAATTTGAGTCCCTTCCAAAACACGAAAGCAAGAACTTATAAAATTTGTTCGCATACTGGTGTATTTATGAAGTATGAGGGGATCAAATATCAGAAACCAAAACGTTATACACTCAAAAATTAAAGAGTTCATACATATATGTATGTATAAAATGATTATATATATATATA
>KZ308354.1:738865-797941 GCA_000376725.2 Ladona fulva | reverse complement strand
ATATATATAAAATCTTAAACAGAAGCTGCTTGTGTGACCAGAATCGCGTACGTCCCAAACTCCTGTTCAGTTGAAATGCTGTACGCGCCAATGGCGTCGTCCGCTGTGCCTGGAAGCGATTGGAGAGCAAATTCAGTTTATTACGCATTTCCTGGAACCTCTTTAATTTTCTCAGGTTTATGTTTATTCTTTTGCATCCGAATGACCGCAAACGCTGCTATCTCCCTCGCTGAATAAAGCCGAAGGCTATGCGGATGTTTTTACTCCGAAATAAGGATTTTGTTGTTGATTCTTTTACTGTAACTATTATTTAAAATGTGGGCCTTATAATCTACATTCGAAATCAACTTGCACACAACGTTATTTTTCGGGATTCGTTTTTGTGGTAAATCAGCAGAGCCGATGCAATTTTCTGGCAGTTAATGTATGCGATGATCCGAAAATGGTTAACTCTATTGAATTAAATTGCGTAGAAAGTGAAATAGATCTGTAAAGAATTAAAACAAGGAGGTTATTGGAATAATAAAGTATAATTTAAAAGAGAATTAAAAAGGATAGAATAGTAAGGGGTACATTTGTATGAATACAGCTTATTTTACATTATGTATACAAAGTAAAAGTATTTAAAAAGATAATGGGCTCTTATATGTCGTTTACTGCGCTTATGTTAGATTTTAGAAGACGTCCTCTTAAATAATTCAATTCCTTCTACTCCAAAAAAAAACAAACAATAGAATAGTTAACTTATGAAACCAACGACTCATTGTAGATTAAATTATAAGAAGACCTATTAACTCACTTATGTTTATGCTTAGATTAGCTAATTCTGCTTTGATTTAACATATAATTCAACGATTTCAGTGTCATCAGAATTTGGAACAACAATCAGCAGTTAAGAATTTTCGAACCCTTCATGAAAAAAGGAATTCCCTTCCCTAGTCATACATGCTTTTTAATAAAATGTTTTTTTCGAACAGTAAAGCCTATGTTAACTCAAAAGATCGTGATAAAAAGAAATGTAAAATAGCGTTCTTGTTAAAAGGGATTAAAAGGGATGTTTCAACAACAACGGTTCAAATGAACGAAATAGAGCTAATTCTGAAAAATACGACATGTATTCGACAGTATCATTCGAAATACCAATTCAATTTCGTTGGCTAATGTGCAAATTATCAACAGCTCTTAAGGAACGTAAGAAATAGAAAATCGTCTTCTTGACCACAGAAGAAATTAAATTTTTTCCTCTATTAAAATCCCTGGAATAAATTTCTATAGTTAATATTCTACGATTAAATTCAAGTAAGTAAAAATAAATATTTAAAAATAAAGGAACACAATCTCTGCTATTTGCAAATCTAAAGATAGTATAGAGAATCACCTCATAGAATGTACCTCAGAGAAAACTCTCCTTAGTAAAAATATGAAATTTCACTTTATAACTTATTATTTTATCTATAATTATATAAAGTTTCAAAACTAATGGAATAAAATGACGCATAGGCGTTGATACATATAGCTTCGATATTATACTTTATTTATGGATGGTTTGATTGAAATGCCCTTATCTCATCAGCTGTATTCGATTAGCATAAAATTAGTCTATGAGACTCTACTATGATTTTTCGCAATGAAATTTCTTTATTGCAAATAAATCGGCCAGTTACTTCTCCAGAACATAATTATCGGCTAAGCTTAAGCTTTGAAGCTAACATGTGCCCAGTGTCCTCGAAACAGTACCAAGTAACGGCTGTTACTTTGAGTATTGGCAGCTTTTGCCCAATCGGACAAAAGTTGCAAGCGCAGCGTTCTCCAATCGTCAAATGACCTTTTGCTGTCACTCAAACACTAAACTCTGAATGTACATGTGCCCTCGGTCGTCCGCTCTCCGGATGTTTATTCTCCCGTGCAATTAATTGA
The DNA here is from genome assembly GCA_000376725.2 of Ladona fulva. Classification (NCBI taxonomy): domain Eukaryota; kingdom Metazoa; phylum Arthropoda; class Insecta; order Odonata; family Libellulidae; genus Ladona; species Ladona fulva. The sequence goes on along the minus strand of KZ308354.1, from coordinate 796,024 downwards.
AGTGTGTTGCTTATCGGTGCCGCCCAACCAAAGAACGTGTGATTCGCCACTGCACTTCCGTTGGGTTGAAATGGTTTGAAATTCAGTTCGTCCACTTTTAAGAATGGCAGAAATGGCATTTCTCTTTGAAATATCTATCCAAATTGCTCAAAAGTGTAAGTTCCGGACGATTTCTCTTGAAGACCAGAAAATATAAACACGAACGTTAAGTGGAAATTGTTGGCATCTTAGCTTCCATGAAAAATCGAAGAAATAAATGAGGCGGAGTACGAGGTTAAAACTTGGCAGCGCGCCTTACTAGAGGCCCACCTAATTTTTTCATTTAACTTTCGAATTTTTCACTCTTCTACATTAATCCGCTATCTTAAGTTGTTCTTCGTATAAGTGCACATTCGTATTACCTGCTACGGGTTAAATAAAGTAGATTCAAGTCTTTATTTTGCTCTAAATCAAAACACAGTGAACTGAGACCGTTGCAACGCCTACAAGCATTTTAACTGGACGTAAATATTCTTCAGGGTAAAGATGTTATATTTCTAAGCAAATAATAGGACATCACAACGTAATTTGATTTTAAATGATTTCACTCCAGAAGGAAATCTAACTCATTTATGGGAAGAATACAATCAAAATGGGTGTAGCATGAAAATTTATTTGTATTTACTTGGACCAGAGACTTTAACTACAATGTTTATCGTTCCGGCTTTTGCTCCAGTTCAACTACAAGAGCATATATCGGTTAATTTCCGGTTTCGCTCCTACGGCTCACGTTGGACCGGTCAAACAGTATTTTCGCACCAATAATTGTTTATTAAATCCATCTGAAAGTTTTTTAATTACATCTAATTAAAAGAATTATATCTCAATGCACCCGAATTAAGAATAGACCTTAGTATAAATTAATTGAAAGTCATAGTTGTACCTGTTCATCAAACCTTCCTCCAACCAAACTTGGGTAAAATTGCATTCTTGTGCACCAGAAATCGAATCGGAATACATAAAGGTTTGGGCTTCGTTTCGGGTTCCGGAATTTCAGTTTTTCGGTTAAGTTCGGTTTTCACTCCAGGATGATTAGCGATTTTTTCCTGTTTTCGGTTCGGTTCTGGTTCGATTCCTTGCTTGGACAAACCTTTGCAGTTGCTGATTATACTTCCCAAGAACTCTTGGTTTACTTAGGGCAATTCTCTTCACTGTTAATCTCTTGCCCTGTAAAATTGATCAATTTATTTAAATTTGTTTATTTTAAAGTCATCTCTGACAGTTCTTCAATACCTTTCCTCAGAGAAAATATGGCATTAATATAACAGCCTTCACTCGAACTCTTGACATCGACAAGATTTCATTGTTTTGCTTGTCATATTAAATTGAACACAAAGAAAGGAAGGAAGAAGGTCTTGCACGAAAAAGTCGCGCTGCTACGAATTTTTCCAGAGATTTCTCCTTGGGAAATATTGCATTGAAATTTAGGCAATATCTATTTACTTGCGAATAAATCATATAAGTATATGCTCCTATGTCCACTATTTGTACTATTAAAACCCTGGCAAGTACAAATGAAGCGTTACCATATCAAATTAATAAGGTTGATTTATATTATTTCGAATAACTTGCAATTGGAAATACGTGTGAATCAATTGGAAAACGCGACACAGATTTCGTTCATAAAAAATTAATTCACCGTTAAAAATCTAATTTCTCAAGATTTAAAATCGCTTAGTCAGTGAAATCTGAAATAATACTTTCACCTTAGTTGAGAGATTTTCGAATCTCAAAAATCCCAGTATATCCGTCAGGTATTAATACAAGGAAAAATGAGTCCAAATATACCAAGTTGTTTTATTTAAGAGAATTGCGGAATTGCGTGTAGCTTCGTAATTGATCAAAGCCAGCCTCAGAACCTGATAGTAAATTTCCGGGAGCTTTGACAAATGTTACGGCTGAGTATTTGTTATTTGCTAGTCGCATTTTGTTTTACGGTAATGGCGGTTTGAGAATAGATCACCCACTTAGGTACATTTCATTTTAGATATCTATATCTACATCTACTTTCTTGCCCACCGTTTGGGTGTGTGTGGGTATACTAGCCTAACCTAGAAACACCTATTAATCATTATTATCGCGTATAGATTGAAAATAATTTTCATTCACACTTCTGTCTCTTTTATTTTGCACTTATCGTTTGGTTCCACGGAAAGTTTGAGAATTGCATTGTCTATTACGTCTGCCGAGACACCTTACCGGAAATGGAGGTCATGGAATAAACGTCAGTTACACTTGGATTGCTGAGTTTTGTGTTTTTAAGTGATCATTGTTTTTAATTGAACAGTTTTAAACTTGCAGGGCATGTATTTTTTAGGCTCAACTGAGACTGAGCAATGATTGAACATTGGTTTATCGATATAATCTGGTTCTGAAGGCAAAAACTCAAAACCTCCTAATTTGGCATTACTTAGTTGAACTGATCGGACATAGTATTTAATTAGCACTGGTTGCACATATTCCACAAAAGTATTTCTTCCATCTTCTTCCACCTTTCTTCTTTTTATTTCTCAAAACAAACACACGATCTCCTTTCGACGCCCTTTGTAATCCAATTGAATTAGGGTAATTATGGGCTACCGGATAGCCAAGTGAGCAACGCGTTCGACTTCGGCGGAGGCGGTTCCGGGTTCGATTCCCGACCGAGGCTCACGTGAGAAATTACCTTAGCTGTCGAAGGACTTTTAGCAAAACTAATAGTACTACTAGGAGTAACTCTGCGTTCCACTAAGACGTTATTCTTTTACTTAGTATTTTCGGTGCGATCCTGTGTATGAAAGTTCATTTAAGCACTAATTAATTCTTTTAGAGTATTGTTGAAGTATTTCTGATAATGGCGTAATTTACGAGGACAATTGTGTTAAATGTATGTACATACTTATTGTGGGAAAATAAGGAAATGTATTTTTAATTAAACATTACTTGTGCCTCAAAAGTTTTAAGAACTCACTACACAGGAGAAGTGTAAAAGAAAAACTCCTAAGACGTATTTTGTAAGTGGCGGTGGTACATACATTCTTCACCATCTACTGACGATGACAAAATGGTTGTCGAAATGCGTATTTAGGTGTTTTCTGTATGTGGTGAGTGGCTCAGGACTTGTTTTTAAATTTTCAATTTTTGGTCGTTTTTATACTTTTGCAAACACATTGTTTTTATGTCAATTTTGTCTTTGTCCTTTGGTTTCTTAGAATCGGGATTTATCTTTTACTTTTGAAACAAAGGCTTTTGCCTGTGATCTGGTTTTATGTACATGTGTACATGTACGGTGTACATTTTATCCCTTTTTAACTTGGCATACACGCATTGCGTTGAATTTTTATTCCATTGACACATCACAGGTATACTCATTCACATTAGCCCTACACGTACGACACATTTTATCTTGTTGATTTTGCTTTGTGTCTTGTCCTTGGGTCGCTTTTGACGTTATTTGCGGTGTTTTTCCTCTTCTGACGGCATAGATGTGCTTTTTTTGAACTCTTGGGTACGGATAAGTACGTTTGGGTGTAGAGGGAAATAAGGAGTGGAAAGAGGAGAGGGAAGAGGAGAGGGAAAAGAAAAAGAAGGGAATTTGTTGTATGTACCACCGCCACTTACAAAATACGGCTTAGGAGTTTTTCTTTTACACTTCACATCAGCCGTGTCTCCAATATTCATATGATACGCAGGAGAAGAAAATTTGGCTAAAACATAAGAAAGAAAGAAGTGACCGATTAAAGCATTTGTGAACAAGAAAGTCGTCCGTAAGCCACTGGTTTTCGAATCTCAAAAAACCGCACATCCCATTCAAGCCTTGGAATACGGCTTAACGGATCCCTTATCTGGGACAGTTTCAATTTTTTTAAAATTAATCTGGTATAAAACCATTAAGTTTGGTGTATTATCAAATCTCATACATTATTAAATTATTAGGCGGATTCAAATCGTTCTCCTTATCATCCAAGAGTAACATCATGAAAATGGTCCAGAATAAGATTCAATATGTTCTATATGTGTACCTAACAATCTTTTCCCTCAGAATCTCTCTTACGCAGCTCACAATTTGGAAACCATCGCTGCGAGCGCTGGAGGTCAGGAAAATCAGAAACATTACCACGAAATTCATTACTCTCTGCATCTGGGATCAACATTTTTACGGTTTCGAATTATCAAACAATTTTACGTAATTTAGTGTACTTGAGAATAGAGCACTTGATTACTATGTGTGAATGAGTCTGTACTATTTTTTATTTGCCTTTCAGATCTATTTTAACCTGCCATGTTCCACTCTTTTCTTACAACCCTGGGTGTTATCCTGCAGTAGTGTATTTGTTCCGAAGAGCGAAATTAGGTTTTAAAGCTCACAAGTAGTTTTCTTCTGTGCATTATTTTCATCTCTTTTAACTTTTAATGACGAAGTTTCAAATGCAAAAAGAAACACAATGGTCTCAATCTCACCCTAATAAATTCGAATTGCTATCATTATAATTATTACAACTGTCAAAAAAGTTTTTCTATCGCAACACCAAAAAACGTAGAAGCATCCATTGCGAGGATTTTTTGCTCTGAGCGAGATATCGAGCGGAAGGAAAATTAATAGAGAGAGCGCGATTTTATTGGCAACATAAGGCTAACATGGACCTCTCGCAACAGTTAATCAAGTGGGGCGGAATCCCGTAAAAAATTTAATGGACAGAAAATATAAAACAGCCGGTATTCGGATAAAAGCGATAAAAATAAAGGAAAATGAAGCACCAAAGAATTCATCGACTGAAAGATGGAGATGACGGAAACGGGTGGACGAAGGTAATATGAAATATAGATAAGGAAGAGAAAAAATATGCAGAAGGCAAAATAGTGACCCTAAATATAACTTAATTTTTTTTCTACACGCCATTTACCACATTCGAATTATCCGGTGCATGTACGATTTTATTTTTGAGGAAAGTTTTTCGTTCGACGAATAAAATTAACAGTTTAGCTTCGTTCCCCAGCCTCGTGGGAAAAGCGACGGCGTCAGAGGCACGACTGGATTTATTCCGAGCGATGAAAAACACTTGAGAAAAAAAAATAAGCACGGCCGCGTAACACACAAATGGAAAAGAAATGCAACAGAGTCGTGGAAGCAACAGGAAATACAGAAGAAGGAAGGGAATGAGAACAGCTGCAGAAAGGTCTGTCAAAAGAGCTGTTCGGGATAAGCCCGCGTTGATTTGCTGTCAAAGTAAAAGAAACGGTTTGAGGATGAAAAGTGAGTTAATTTTTCACGAACTTTGTGCTCACGCTCGAAGAGAAATTACATTTTCTATAACGCGCTGTTGAATTCGTTTGAATATCCGTCTAATTGACGGAAGTTTTAAAAATTTTAATTAAGAGGAAGTTTTAATATAATTTACGAATTATATTCAGTTCGAATTTTTGCAGAATTTTCTAGAAACTTTCGATTTTGCGAAAATGCTAAAAATGAATTCTCTTCCATGACGTTGTTAGGTGGGTATCCGCCTCTTTTAGGATATCGAATGTTGGGAGACTAATCCTCAAAATCTTAAATACAAATATATGTTATGTCAATATCATGCAGTAACGAGTTAGCCAAAATTGAATAGGAAGAGCAGTAATTATAGCATTGTTATGCCAGTTTTCAAATGCAGTCGCAGTCTTCTAACTAAATTCAAGAAATTTGAATGATAATGATACCTAAACCATTTTTATTTACATTATACTGACCAATAGAAAAATACGGCAAACGATAATAAAACATTCATTTATAGTCTGCTGAAAGTGTATTTTTATGCTTTGGTCCCTTTTCAAGATAAACGTCAATTGAAAATCTTAGCGATTCTCACCGTATAAGTTGTTGTGAAATCAAGAAATCTATCAAGGATAGGAACGGTCAATTGAAATCCGACTCTTATTTCATTCTTCTCATATCCGTTGAATCCATTCTTCACCGTTGAAAAATACTAAACGAATCAGTATTTTTTTTATTCAGAAAGAAAAGGAAAATAAACTTCGCACAAGGAACTATGAGCCTCAAACCCAAGAATAAACAGACGCGAAAAATAGCGTCATGACTGGGACTCAAACTCAGGTCTCGCCCTTTCCGGGCAAGTATATTATAACTGTTAAACTACCGACACAGCATGGTATTTTAATAGTTAGAATGCTTGCCCGGAAAGTGGGAGACCTGGGTTCAAGTCCCGATCATGTTGTTACTTTTCACATCTATTTATCCTTAGATTTCAGAGAGTTTTTATTGCCTCGTCATATTGTTTGGCTATCTAAAAATAATAGTATTCTTTCGATGAATAAATGTAAGCTTACGCAACAACTTTCCATAAAATGCAGTTTCATTTGTGTTAATGTGTACTGTATGATTTTATGTACATCTTAAACTATCGATTATTTGTTAAAAGTAAGAAATAAGTTGTTAATGAAGGATATTATGAACAGTTCTAATTTTCTTATTATTTACTAATTATCCAAGATAGTTATTACTGGAATTGAAATAGCCACTGATGGTTGAGTTAGTTGTAGTTGAACAAAACCATCGTCAATGCAACGTCATTGTTGAGTTCTTTTCTTACTTAACTAAGGCTAACTCAGCCATCAGTGGATACTTCTATTCTACGGGCAGATTTTTCCAACCTTTGCCGATTTTAACATTGTTGATGGTTTTTGAGTTATTTTCAACTACAAATAGTTATTACTACTATACACATTATAGGGGGACATTAGGTATCATGGTGTTACGACAAACTCTTATTTAAAATATTATTTAACACTATCAATATATAAATGAGAGTTTATGATAATAATGTAAGTGTAAATAACATTTATGAGTACGTAGGAAAACCTCATTTACATTCTAGACAAAAAAAAGCAAATACATAATTAACAGGTATAAGTTTAGACGCATGAAATTCGAAGAGAATGGGTGGAATTTCTCAGTGAATCAACGTCTCTAAAAACAAAATGACTAATGAAAGGCATGTAAAACCGACCCAGTTACGTCATTCGGTGAGCTAATAGAATCACCTGAAATGAGAAAATAGAGCAATCGTCAAGAATGATTTCTCGCAATATATCTCATTGCACGTTACGTAAATTACTACAACAATTTTGAGAATAATATAAATGTAACGAGTCCAAATTGACGGGAAATTGAAGAGACGAATTGGAAATGGATAGCGTGGTGTTTCCCAACCTCTTTTGCGGAATGGGCAGCCCTTGAGACTCTTATCTGATGGCGGCCTTCCACTGGGGAATGATTGTGATTTCGGAAACTTGCATGACTATCGTCCGAAACGGGGATATTTCTGGATGACAACAGAGACAGAATTAATCGCAGGACGATGCTGATTTGAAGTCGACGTTATTCACGTCCACTTTTCTATTCGATCGACTTGGAACTGCATTTTATATTCCGGCAGCTTAAAATACCACTTCCTCATGCCCAGTTCACGTACTAAGGCGGTGTTAATGTTCTAGGGAAAGCCAAACAGGAAGTTGTAATCCTTGGGTGACATGTTGAAACACGTGAAATGCGACTCGGCGATGCACTGTCTTTGCGTTTTGATCGGATTAGTTCCGCGCCAATGTTTCGAGAAAATAGCGTTGTTATCTGATTCCAAGTATATGAAATGAATCTATGTAAATTATCTGCAGCATGCAAAACTGTTAAGAAGTTTTCTTAAGCACCACATCATTAATTTCAAGGTAATTAAGATAAGATGCTCTCGCATTTTTCGAAGGACATAAATAGATAAATCATTAGATACAAGTGCTTCTGTATAACATTCCACTAGATCTTTCTTTCAAATTAAGCTGTCCTCAAGCTGTACTTTTAGTTGCGATAATCCGCTATAAATGCTGATATGTAAACGAGATGACTTTTAATCTGTTATTAAAAAAAAAACGATCAACGGTTCTTGTACTATGACTTCGACATTTGACTCTTACCACTTCGCTGTTTTGGACATTTGGAAATTCGAGATTTTTTTTCTATAAGCTCTAATTTTACTGCTAAGTAATGTTAAAAACAAAGGAATTATCAAATGAAACGTGGCTATACAATTTTCGACATCCATACTAAACTATTCGGAATTTACATACCGTTCTAAAATTAAAAGACTTTTCAAAAACAACCGATCTTGAGTGATTAATAATGATTTGGGGGTGTTCAATATACGATGTATCTCATTCTTAAAATAAAAATATTGAACACGAAATACATTTTTCTGGATATTACAATCAGTCAAACAAATACAAATCGAAATAACGGCTTTATACTAATTTGAAAAAAAATCAATGCTTTATATAAGCCATTTATCTACTTAAACGATGTCCATAATATTTAAGTAATTAAATAATCTAGTGGACACTAATCTCACAGCAAGAAAATCTACAATCAGGGAAATCCATAATAAAATATGTATTTGTTCCTGAGATGGAGAGAAACGATTTACGATCTTCTGCGGCTACGAAAATTATTACAATTAATATTAAATATTCATGTTACTTGAAAAATATAATAGTAAATAGCATACTTATTCTGATATTATTTATCAATTTTGCAAATGGATGTATATTAAAACAACAAAATATTCCATATTTCTGACATTTTTCATTACTACCTGTAATATGCATATAAATTATAATATAAGCAATAAACCGAATCCTACTATTAAAACCTGAAAATATATTAAATTATTCCTAGTGTTTATGTACAAAATTTAAAAATTGTTGCCTATAGATGCGAGAATCACCCAGCATGATGCCATTGTATTCTTCTGGATAAAAGGGCAAGAGATAATTGGACTAATTAAATTATTTCAATAATTTTTATGTTTTCCAGTAATAACTTTATAAGAAATTCTATTTCTTTGACCTTTTTTCCGGTTGGTACATCATTATTTATTAGAGAAGATAGTCTAGATTGAAACTGGTTATTTGGTATGTCTGACTGATAATTGGAAACTTCTGTGTAAACTTAAGTGCATGCTAAGAGCAACAAGGGGTCGTTATATAAGTTGTAACTCCAGCTCAGTATCCTTAATCTTTCGTAACGTTTCTGCAAGCTGAGCGGCGAAAAGTGAGGTTTATTTTAAGCGGACGAAACCGAGGGAAACGGAATGTAACATGTTTCTATTGATGGAACCACATTCATGAGTAATTTACGAATCTGCGATTGAAACCACCTGGGTCTCTTCTCTTGCTGGAGAGAGGGAACGAGAGGAGAGGAATATATTCCTTAAATACATCTCCCCCCTTCCTTTCCACGCAAAGGGGAAAACACATTTTAATATCATACCTCGAAATCCCTGGAAAAAATCATTTTCAAATTATAAAAGTAGAGGTGAGTCATGGAAATGAGGGAAGAGAGGAATTTTCATTTTCTGCGACGCGGAGGAAAGCAGAACCGGGTCGCGAATGATATTGCCGACACGTATCAGATTGGGAAGTAACCCTCGCTCATCCCGTCCACTCTCATAAACAAAATCTCTCTCTTCTTAAGGAAGAGGACTCATCACTCAGAGTTGAGATGCAAAACTTTTGGGAATACCCACCCGTACATACACTGACTATTGCAGATGTTTCCAACTCGGAATAAAAGATGTTTGCTTTAATCCCTTGAGTTTCCGCGCTGGGAAGAAAAACACGGAATCGAAATTTCTGGAAGGAAGTAAAATAGAGTGATTTCGTTCCCTTACTTTTCATTTATTACGCCTACCGCTGGAGAGTGGGGCGGTAAACAAGGCGAGGGTAAGCAATCTGTGCGGTCTTCCCTGTTTTCATGCAGCTTCCCGGTCCTGGGGTACTACTCACCAACCACCTGTGAGAACGCGATACGGCCGAAGGGTTTGGCTCGTCCTCCTGGTGCCTCCTTCCTCCTCCTCGTCGCTAAAGGAATGATCACCAAGGCAACAAACAAGGCCCTTTCTCAGAGGCACGAACCGTGTCGCTTTGCTTTAGAGGAAGATGAAATGTAATGGAGAATGGGATCGATGTAAGGAATGAGGACGTGTTTACTATTTTCCCCACTTCCCTCCGTCTCAATCAATGTTGCGTAATTAGTCCGTATGCTGTTGCTGCCATATGGAATGAAGCTTTCCGGGAATAATAGACGCAAAAGCTGGAATGAATTTATTAGTTTACTCGCTCCTAAATTTAAATCTGAACGAATCGTCGATACATTCGATAAATTTATTTATGATTAATCCTTATTTAATCTTCAGCTTAACAACAAACTATCGTATTCAAACTACTATTGGGTTTTAACTTGTTTACAGTTCACTGTTTCCAAAATATTCCCCCTCGACGATAAATTCAGCCTCCCTCTAATAAATATATTGGTTTACACAACCAACAGGTTCTCCCACGTTGAGATTAGGGTCCTTTAAGAACGTCTGCATCTTTCGCTTGCACTCAATGCATGGTTCACGCTACTCTCCTCACGTAAGAAAATACAAGGAGCCCCACACGGTCAAGTATTTTCACACGATCACTTTAACGCGTTTTCTTTTCGAATGTGAATCAGTGCCGAATAGGCAACGTTTCCTCGAGATTGAGATTCACGCTGAGAAACTGCCTTCCATCGACGAGATGGCTCCGAGCTCCCGAACGGAACAACTCAACGAAATGGCGCGAGGCATATTTCTTCGTGCGTTCAAGAAAAAATGTGCCTCACAAGAATTCTCTCCCCCGCCAATAGCAATCCTCTTCTTGCTCTCCCATGACAACCGCAGGGAGGGATCCTCCACTAGGCGGGAGAAGACCTTCTTCCCTCGGGCCGCAAAAATTTACGCGCCCGTCTGCGAAAGCTTTTATGAAGTGTTGGAAGGCAAAGAGTGGACCGACCCGAGCACTGGGACGATCGGCAAGCTACTGGTGCCAGGAGTAGAGAAGGGGCGTGGTATAGAGAGAGAGAGAAAGAGAGAGGAAGAGGGGGGAGCGTTCGGCGTGGAGGGGTAGAGAGGAGGAGAGGGGGGAATGAAATGGCAAGAGAGAGAAAGGGATGGAAAATGATGGAAGCTATGCGGGGGAGTAGGACGCTGATGAGTGGAGGGGACGCTGCAATTTTCTGAAGACGGTCAGGGTTAGAGGGACGTGAGAGTCTATATTAAAGATGCTTCCTCCACGTTTTATTGCTTGGGCGAATTTCGCTTACTGTGAGGATTTTTTAAGCGAATGATTTCTATAAGTCCGCGCATAGGCGACAAAGATGGGTAATCCCCTGGACCGACACGATGTACCACTTCTCATAATTGAAGGATTCCAATGATAATCCGAGATGAAACTGTAGCTATAGGCTGGAGTAGGTTATTGAAAAACATTACATTTATTTGTTAATTTCTCATCAAATGTTACTCAAGTTTAGAGATGAGCTATTTTGCTTGAATCAATTAACTTATTTCAGCTGGTTTGCGAAATATAATATTAAAATACACTTTTTCCTAAAAAAAGTTATACGTATGTACATACGTAACGAAGCATATCTAGCGATATTTGGTTGAACATCTTCATATTTTAATATAAGATTAAGATAAAAAACTAGGCTTATTTCACAGAAAAGTCTGTAATTTTCATATACGTGCCGAAGAGCATAACACTTCTTTCCTAAATAATTCCGGAGTTTCCCTTTTGCCACTCACCTAATTGACGATAATCACAATGAATCTTTCGCCCCTCTAATCCTATATCTTGGACACAAAGGGAGAAAACTTAACCTGTTGGAAGAAATAGATATCCACCATCCCCTTCGCTTTTCTATGAACCTAGTAAACCAATATATTTTTTCACATAATCATTCACCGCTGCTACTGTCTCTGCTTCCTAATTTACCACCCCTTTCCTTCTCTCAATATGAACTCCCTCCCTTCCCTGAACATTGAAGACGGGTAAAGGTGGTCTAGCGCAAGATGATGCGCACCCAGGAAAAATCCCAAGGAAGAACAGTCTTGAAAAAACTCTGACGGGATCGGGAATCGAACCCGGGTCTCCCAATTGCAGCTCGAGATCTCTGTCCGTTGAACTGTTCTGCCGGGATAGCTCAACGTAGACAGACAGAGCACCCGAATTGGGAGACCCGGGTTCGATTCCCGATCCCGTCAACCTGAACTTTTAAAGCCCTTACTTTGATGGCCACTGTTTGTTGTTTCGTTTTTTCCCCTCCCCTTTTCCTTGCTTCTTTTCAAACCTTCCTCCTTTTTCCCTTTCCTTTACATTTGTCTCCTACCAGCTCCGTGTTGACCACCTCGAAACCGAAAACTGTCTTACGGTATTAGGAAAGTACATATACATAATTAAATTTCAATAATAACATACGGTAAATATACAGGGAAGAGCTCCCCAAATCACACAAATATCGACAATACTGATAAACTAGACTTAAGTATCTCCTAATTAATGGAGCGTTCTTCAATTTAGTTATGGCCGTTCTTGCAATTACAACTGTTAGATTTGAATTAAAAAAAAAGTTCCTCCCCAGCTATTTTCTTGAGATTTTCTCAAGGACATGGAAAATAGTTTTATTACTTTAACTTAAGTTACTTTTTTATGTATGTGCATAATCCTAGGTTTCATTTAATACTATTATCACTACAGTATGCTTACGCGTTTAGGTGGCAGAAATTGATCCTTTGAAAATAGAATATTATTATACAAATTTTTTTAACATGGTTTATCTTTCCAAAGATATTTGAAATGGAAGAAGAGAATCGAAGACGCTGGATGGGAATCTTTAGAATATTAAGAGTTAAACAAAGGCTTAATTTACCTAATACAATCTGAGAAAGTTAATATTTATTTAATAAAATGTAAGAAGATGTTGCTGATATTATGCATCCTCCCTGCTGCATAGACTGTTCCGATTCCACGTGAAAAAACACGGAAATAGTTGCTAAAAAAGTCGTTTCAGGAATTCATGGTTTCTGCGAATGATACGCGAAAGTAATCAATTAGGGACGTAGAGTTATATACATACACCCCCTGCCACACGTACAAAGGCGACTTGCATGGTGTATATATAGATAAAGAGATGGAAGTGGGTAAGATTTATAACAAATGAGTGTCCGAGGACATTAAATAGGTACGTAAGATGTTTTTCTTTGGTGTGGAAATTATGAACGTTTTAAATTTGTGTTTTTGTTTTATCAAGGTCAAACATTTTTAATGAACGACTGTATTACGATGACAATTCAAAATAAACTATGGCTTCAGGAGTAATTTCCAATGTTCTCATTATCTTTGACACGTTCTAATTCTCATTACATGTTTTAAAAGAGGGGTGCGATTTGGGAAAACGGCTTTCTAAATCGCAGTTTGCAAAGGGTTTTAATTTAACTATTATTTTATATTTCTATTTGAGATAAAACTCGCCTAAAAATCGTATATGAAAAGAACTTACTCACTTAAACGTGAAACTTCAAAAACTTTCGTTGCGTAATGTTTCAGACGGTGGAAAATTTGTCCAAAAATGGTACGATTAAGGCAAACTTCTCCTATCTCTAATTAATGACTCAGGAAATCGTATGGAATTGAAGACAGTGAAGTATAAGCAAAAATCGTTGACATGGAAGAGTGAGAGCTGGTGGCGACGGCACCCAGTGCCGTGACATGTGACGTAGTAGGTTAAGTAGAGGACAGGGATCTGAATGGATGTGAAGGATCATCAAGTCCAGCCTCGATGCCACTCGAGAAAAGGAATGTATATTAAAGAGTGGTCGAGTGACCCATCAGCACCAGCGGACGCAAAATTAAAAGTTAGGGGAGAGCGGAATTTCATCGAATGAGACGAATGGCGCTCATTACCGAATTTCAACACATCATCAACAGATGATATATCGAAATTCATCCTTCTTATGACCTTCTTTTGACCTTCGCGGTGGCAGACTGAAGCATTTTTATATAGTGATTGTTAGATGTACTAACTACTTAATTGCTACAAATGTATAAACAAGAATATGATTCTGATACTATTTATTACTTTATCTAACATAAAATTGGGGAAATATAATAATTCAACTGATCATTCGAATGTATACATGCATATAGTTCTGAAAATACTGAAAAATGTATCCTAAATTATCTTGGTTTGAATAACATTAATTTTTATTGCATTTCCACTTTTTCCTTTACATTCGAAAAATCGATTTACAAATGATTCTAAATTCAAGAAATATTAATAATAACAATGACATATGTTTATCCTATCAGCAAATCTTCATCGCCCACTAAGGGACGCATTTCATCGTGCTGTCTTCCAAAATAGAATCTGTTACATTCAGCTCTCTATCGATTAATACGAGTATATTTGACTACCTTTATCTTCCGTACATCTCTCCTCCCTTTCTACCTTATTTGGGGTCGCAAAATGTTTCAAAACAATTTACGTTAAATTCGTTAACTGCTGGTCGAGACAATCGGTAGTGAGGCAAAATTAAAACTAATATGAACATACATTCTTTTCCAGTAACTGTTGCAAGGTAAATATTAAGATTGGAGAGAATTCGTAGGAATAAAAGAGTACCGATAAATGTATATTGAAGCTTTAGATTTTAACCATGTCAGAGACTGATCTTTACTTAAGTAAATTGTTCAACTTTGATCAAGTGACAGAACATTGAACACAGTATCATTGTATTATTAAAGTTTCGGTATATTTGGAGTCCAGGTGATAACGATAATGGTTTATTCAGGGTTAATTTAATGGTAAAGGAAATCAAAAATGCATGGAAATATAGAAATCTCCTTCGCTATAAAGTTATATGTGATCATGAAAACTCTTTTGCTTAATCATTTATAAAATTTTAATGTTAATGAAACATGTTGACTAAAAGAAGAAGATAATCCTTCTTAAACTTTCATACGTCGGAAAATATAATAAATGAAGATAATTAATTTGAGTTTTTTACTTTTACGTTTTTATACGATAATTCATATCCCAAAATGGTCTAGGATTATTACTATGGGGTGCAAATTTTATTTCTTATTGCTTCTGCGATTATCTTTAAATTCAGAAGTTACTTGCATCATTCTCAAGTTATACGTGCTCCATGTTTTTTCTTTTAATTACTCAGAATCATTTAATTCCAATGTGAATCAGTGCATGTATTAATGTAAACATAAACCGGCGAGAACCAGATTTTCTAAGTGAAAATATGTTAAAATTATTATTTTCATTATTACAAGTAACTTCACAAAAATGCACAATGTTTATATACCATGACAATGGCGAATTCAGTAAACAGTTTTCTCTACGTTTCCCTCAGCTCTATTATCCCAGATAATAACAAGGTTCTTTAGTCCAGTGACATCGGTCGTTGACCTTTAAGGGAGTGAGTTCCTCTCGATCGGACGACACAGATCACAACGTCACAGTTATCGGCGGACTGGCAATTCTTTTTCATAATAGGATGGAGTGGAGTGGAATGAAAACCGCTCATGTGAGTAGTATCTTTTAAAGAGCTGATCTAAATTTACCGAACATTTGGTTGTATGTGACGCGCTATCATCGCAAGTGCAAAACCGATTTTACAGTCCTACTCTATAAAACACGCGATCAGATGGGAAATTACGAAAACAATTCTAAAACCAATACAACAAAGCACTTTTTGGCATAAGAACTGTTATATTATTAACTATTTAATTATTTTTACTTTTCATTGTTTATTTTGATGAGTTAGAAACCTTAAATTGGGTGATTCATCACCTATAGGATACTTATTTCCTTAGAGAAAAAATTATAATGTATCTTGATTTAGCTGAAAGAAAAATAAATGGTACAAGATAATTCCTGCTAAACCGCACTCACCGAAAGGCGGCTTGAAGGGTATCGATGTAGATGCCTAAATAATCATCATCTCCCAACTGCTGCTAATGAGGACAGAGTTTGGAGAACTTGACTGGAGTTAACAGTTTGTAAGCTCGTCCTAAAAATTCAATTATACGTGATAAAGCAAATTTAATTCTGTGTACGATAACCATGAGAAATTGTCTTCCACTAGTCGCAACAACACATAGATTACATTCGACTTTGCTCCAATCCCACTGAAACTTGGTTGATCAATTTATAATTTGCTGAGTATTTCTGCTGTTTTTTTAACAAAAGGCAAGACTACTAAAGACAGTGTTTTAGTTTAATAATTCCATTGAATTAGTTCTACTTTTATTGCACCGGTTTTTTCGCCAAAAGTCTAATATTGAGGCAGAGACTATCGCCACGGAGTTTGATCAGATTTATCTAGAATTTTGGCCAGGGATCCATCATAAAATAATCAGTAAAAGAAGACTGAAATAGAACCGAAGACTGGCACTACTTATAGAGCCCTTTACGATACCTATAGAAAAGGAACTGAATCAGCTTTTGGTTTTGTCTCGATAGGTAAGAATTGAAAATTAATAGCTAGAAATATGCCTTCGTTTTCGATTCTTCGATATATTTCTCTTAAAAAAATTTAACAACGTCATCTATTTAAGCGATGAACTCCATATAAATGTACTTTCTGTTAGAAAGTAAACTGAAGAAACCAATAATGTGTATTGAAAAGGGTTTCCTGAATTTATTCTTGGTTATTTCTTCGAGTCGTAAAACTGTCATCAGGTTATTTTCCCAAATCATGGTGTTTCATGGTAAAGGTTATGGCATGGAACCCTTTTCTAGCAAAGTTATATTCCTTGAGTGCTTAAGTTGGCAGCACAAATATCAGTCGGAAATGCAACTACTTTCAATAGTTGACAATGAAAAATGATTAAGAATATTGCTTTGAGAATGACAGAAATATTTTGTTTTATTTTGTGACAATACCTTTACATGAAAAAGATTATTTAAACGTACAATATCTAGCTTTAACTCTCTATATTATCTAATCTTCTACCAAAGAAAATGATGAAATATATGTACTAATATATATGTTTCTGATAGTTCAGACAATTATTATTAGGCGGGATAAGCTTCTTAAGATAGGTAAAAGATACTTTACAGTAATTTATCTTTTCTGGAAAAAATAAAACAAATTAAAGTAATAGCAACATGAAAGATGGTATCAAAATTCTAATGATCAATAAGATATGACTCCGGATGCGCTAAGCAGAGGTCATCAACACACCCACGTTTCCGATATCTTCTTGAAAGCTTTCGAAGAAACGAACGTTTGAAAAATCGGAGAGCTTCTTATCTTCCAGGAATTCCACACGCAGAAGGAAAAGGGGAGGGTCGGTCGAGAAATCCATTACCGAAGCATATTTCTCTCTCTTCCACATTTTTTCGTCTCCCCAGTTACACTTTCCCATCCCATAATTCCGTCTCTTTCTTCCTTCCCATGACTTGAAAGGAATCTTTAATCTTGGAAACAAGATGGGACAATGTTAGAGAATACTGAAATAGCTCTGTTACACCACTCTTGTCATTTTAGCAAAGCTAAAATCATTAACCGCACTATTGGAGGTAGGACGCATTCAGTTTAAATTGCGTAAGTAATTCCTTCCAATGCGTGTGATTCTTGATATGGCTGACTTTCTCGAAGTAAAAATATAATATTTTATTATTTCACCATGAACATATGTAAATAAGGAGAAAATCGATGCATTTTTTTCCATTTTTCTTCTAGAATTCTCCTCAAATAGATTATTACAGTGATGTCAATTAGAAACTATAACGGAGACTCAGCTTCCGATGCTTTTTCAATGCCTGATTGAGTACAAGTACATATATCTAAAATTTAGATGCGACTCTATATACTCTCTTTTGTTATGAATATTATTACTTATTATTTTTATTAGATTCCGCAGTCAAAGTATGGAATGGGTTTAAAATATTGCGCCATCTTTACGCCATTTAGAATTTGTCTTCCATTGCTATTTAATAATATGCAGAGTTTTCTTCTTTACTTTATTTGTACGACATCTACCGATAAGTAGAATTTCTATAAAAATACCTGTTTTTCTCGACAATCAAGTCAAGTCTACGCCCGACTGTCCCGTCAACGAAATTAGTTAGTGAACGAGGTTATCAGTAAAGATAGCCATTCTCTCCATCTGTCAACAATAATACAAATATTTACAATCAAAGAAAAACGCTATTAGTTACTCCACAAACATATGCTACACTTCCACACTAGGAGATTTAACTACTCATTGTATTGTCATTATTTTTCTTTTAATTATATAATAATTATACAATAATTTAATTAATTAGATATTTAAACGGCTCTTGAGATGTCTCAAACCTCTAATTCATTGATAACAGTGCTCAAACTTCCTTTTCTATAGCAATAATGTTTAGCAGACATATAGATAAATGCATAAATCCTTTGAGAATCATTCTTGCGTACTTTAGCGTATCATTACGAGTTATGAGAACATTTATAAAATAAAAAAACGATATCATTTAGCTTTTGCTTACTAAAATAGACTTCAAGAAATTATTTCCGTTTCCAAATTATACCTCATTTCCTATATTTTGACTTTTTAAGACAAATACATTCGTCGTAATCTCATAAATTATTAATATTAACTATTATTAACTATTGATATTGAATTTTGAAATGAGTTAACTACACGCTGGAATTTCTAAGTGTGAGTTTCAACCGACGAAGCTCTTAATTTTTATGACAAAGTGAAACATTTCCATTTAAACCCTGCAAGCCGCCAGTGGCGCGTGGCAGGGGGTGTAAAATCACCGATAATCTTCTCACACTCTAACTGCTATTAGCTTCTCTAATTCTACGAGGGAATAAGGACCAGAAGTAACTATCCGTCCTGGCAATCACTTTCCTGAATCGCTTGCTAACCTTTTTAACTTCGTTAAAAATCAAATCGTTCTTTTATCTATATTTAACTTTCTTTCTCTGTGTACCTCTTCGATTCCTGAATAATTTAGAGTAAGCTTAAATTTTCAATTTAACCGCTTATTCCACGGCGTAGTGAATATTTTATGTCCACAAAAGAGAAAATTACACGTTCTATTTGCGGTATCCTGTTTGCTGTCCTTACCCGATACCTCCAGCGTCGCAACTCGGCCAAAAGTTGATTTTCCCCTTAATTTGGGGCAGAGGTCGTTCCTTCATCGATTTGTGTTTTTTGCGTGCGAAAGAATGGAGGAAAGGCGTGGGTCGCTCACCTACAAAAGCTACATAATGCGTTAATGAGACGGCATAACCCCCTCAAATGTCATCTGCTTTTATTCGCGAATAATATCCCCTTTTCCTTCCACTTCGTTGGTTACGCCTCTTTTCACATCTTTCTCTCATTTTCCATACTCTCTCTCTTTCCCCCATAGCCTTTTATATATTCTTAACTGATTCTTTTCATCAAAATTCCCTTTTATGCCCGTCCAATGAGTTCTCTCACCTTCAGAAAAAAATCATTCAATCGCAGCGTCGCGAAGAAGCTTATGGTAAAACACCCAGCCGGGTATAACGCACAACGTATACTATCTATGTTTTTGTTACATGTTTTGGCATTTTTGAACGAAATTTTGAGCGATCATATGTAACTAAACCCATTCTCCTCCTCAGTTTAAAATATTTAAAAAATTCAGTGATTTATACACTGCATTGTTAGTGTAAAGCAATAAAATATAAACACTTCAAAACAATGTAAAAGATCACTCACTTTTTATAAACAGAAAGCTGTAATCATCATTAACGCATCAATAAACAATGTCAACCTATTTTCAGTTCTATGAATTGTTAATAATAGCTTCATTTTTCTATGGTTATACGATAACGATTGCATCGAGCAAGAATTTCCAGCCAATTAGTCTGTTTATGTGACTGAATAGTTTATCAGTAATACAGCACTTTATGAAAGGGATATGGATGGTATTTCACAAAAAGTCTTGCCGACATGGCTACATAAACTGACAAGAAAGCTCAATTGTTAGAGAAGTGGCTCGGTATGCGGAAAACACGGGTTCGAGTCCCGGTCCTGTTAGCTGTTTTATGTCCGTTCATCCACGGGAATATTGCACTTTGTTGCCCCGTTTTGAAGATTAGAAAATATAAGGGAATATTTGCTAAAATGTGAGAGCAGGAAAAAAGTATGTCTTTAGTTACTACTTACCTTTCTTGAAAGGCTACTCGACGCTGATTTCTACTGCTTATGTTTTAATGAATATTGTATGGTATATTTGGTTGCGGTTTAGAATCTGACGAAGTACTCACAATATATTATCTAGAATGCATTTTTCCATGAAAAGCTATAAATGCAAAGTAAACGTAAACATATAATCATTTCTCAGCGATCTATGAAAACAGCAGCTGAATGTTATCACGGATGAAGAGGTGATTTAATTTCTATTGGATAGACCTTTTCGTTGTTCTATTGTTTGCACATTTTTGAATTTGTAGGATCTTAGACATTTTGAAAATGAATATATGAAATGACTTGCAAACTCAGCGCTATTGCTTTCCAGATTGAATAATTAAATATTTATAAAAATAAACGAGATACTTGCAATAGGTTGCCATGGAAATCAAACTGACGTAAATGGGAAGCAAATTAGAAAATTATTTCTCCATGTGTCGATTAGACCGCTTATCGACAGGGAAAGTGAAAACCGCGTCACAAGATGGATAGCGTTATAATCGAACATGAAAACTTTTTATTTCTTTTGCGTTTGGTAGTCAAAGGGAAGGTTTTTAGTCTCTTTAATTCTTACAAATATCTACCAACCAAATAACCTGATTTTTGGATACTTGCTTGACACCTTAGGACGAAAATGAATTGTATGTCCTCCTTCTTGCTACAGCTGAAGATATCAATAGAGAACGCAAAGTATTGCTATATAAGATTGGTTGATTTATCGTGATACTTTTGAAGAAGAAAAGGTCAAAATTTCTGTGAAAGAGAGCGCTTTTTTGTTAGTTCGTTTTGATATTTTTTATACTAAAATGAAGCAATTCTTATCAGATTAAACAACCAAGGGAAAATTAAGAATATGGAAAAGAACGATCACTAGTAGAACTAATACTACGCAGAAGAACGCGCTAAACACCGCACGGCCAATGTGGTCCATACTATAAATATAGAACATTAGCATTTGCCTTAATGTTCCATACTTATACATAAATATATACCAATGATAGAAATGGGACAAACGAATGAGAGAAGTATTAGCGCAATTTCAGCAGCCATCTTGCTTTAAATATTTGCCCTTGATCATCTCGTTGAAACTTGTTCCGAATCTTTACAGTTTGGTCCATCGTTATTTTATCATGCTTTATAAGAGTCCTCCAACGGTCGCACATTCAATGCCAGAGATTAATGATTTCACGCAAACATGTTTCGCTCGTTAAAAACGTAACAGCTCGTGACAGAAATGAAAAATGTAACTGTTCCCCACCGCACGCGCTGTCCTTTCATTAATATTTTCTCTAAGGTTTCAATCTACCATCCTTTCTAATGCTATTTGACCCTCCGATTTCAAATTAGATATGAGGATCGGAACCTCATCAGAAGCTAAATGTAAATCACTTTTCATTATCCTGAAAAGCTTAATGAATCGCTCTAGGCATCAGTATATCGTAATAAATTGAAATACTCTATTGCTGTTATTATTGTTGTTATTATTACAATGCTGATGTCACAAGTGTACTAGTGTCCACTTGTGACAGCGTCACATATACACATATACACATATCACTCCACATAAAGAGACCCCAAACTCCAAAATAACCGCAGACAACATTAAACTCTCACAGCAAGAATTATTATTATTCACCAGTTAATGCAAGTTATTATTGAAATACAAATTCGAACTCAATAAATTCATGCATACTATAATACAATGATATTATTTTACTGAGAGGACTAAATAACATATAACTCTACCCGGTATTTGCCCAAAATCGGGAGGGAAACCTCTCGAAAACCTTCAACAGGCAGGACTAACAAACTGTTACGTTTAAAGATAAAAACGAAGAATTTTTAAGCAGTATAATATTTTATCCTCAAAACCTGAGGGACATTGCATAAGCAACAAAAATATTGCATAAATGTGAACATTGTATGGAGCTTTTGCGCTCTAAAGCTTCAAAACTACGTCTCAAGGTAATGAAATCAACTACGATAGTACACTATCTCGTCTAAGATAGAATGTCCCAGAAAATTAAGGCGACTGTTCTCCTTGGTTTATATCTTAACTTTATCACAGGAATAAAGACGGTCACAGCAATTCAGCTCAAGGAAAAAAAATACTTCGCTTCCCGGATTTAGCAGCGTATGTAACTTAATGAGAAGTTATCTCGAGCTTATGTTGGTTTTAGAACTTTTTTCATTCGAAACAAAAAGAAAAAGCTATTTGCATTAGCTTTGTTGATCAATTCACGTATTTATATGATAAGAGATGTGTATCGTATTGCTAATTTCTTGAAAATTTAGTTTTCCTGAACAATACAAAGCAAATTATTTACCAGATCTCAATAGAGTCGATAAAAAGCTCTTTTTCTGCGTCATTTCCGAGAACAACATAGTCCGTGAATTTAGTCCCATTTATGCCCTCTATTTTGGGTGATCCCATGAAGAAACTAGCAATAATCGTATTTCCTTACATTCTTTGTATACTCTTCTTCAACTCATTTGGAATAAATATGGCAACTAACAATCGTGCGGTATAGTGTACAGTTTGATTTAATATGCTAGTGCGCTGTAAAAGATAGAAGTAGATAACGTCACTCTAAAACACCAGAAACTAGGGTTTACTACAATCGTAGCCAAAACTAGAGCATCAACATGATTTATAAAATTCATAAACTAGTTTCTGAGCAAACAAAATTTTTTTCGATGTCAGAGATAGGATAGAATATTGAAGTACAATGGAATATACTAATTGAAGATCTTTGATGATTTAGATCCCCGAAAAATTATTTCTTGGTTTTGTGGTGGTATATATGAAAAATTGTTATTTCTTTCAATTCTGATTATTGCTGTTTCATTAAAGGTCTTAAACCAACAGTCACATTCACATCTCTTGTCTGCATGACTTTGAGTCCACTACATTCGTTATAATGCAATGGAATTCTTATGACATTTTGGATATAGCTAAATAGGAATGTTTTTCGTTTCAACAACCGATTCAGTCTGGATATCAACATTAAAATTTCATTATTGATGAATTCTCGGATCCTGATTGGAGCATGATA
The DNA here is from genome assembly GCA_000376725.2 of Ladona fulva. Classification (NCBI taxonomy): domain Eukaryota; kingdom Metazoa; phylum Arthropoda; class Insecta; order Odonata; family Libellulidae; genus Ladona; species Ladona fulva. Next base: position 772,859 of record KZ308354.1, on the reverse strand, counting down.
CGATTCTAGTTCCGTTCATTTTCTCGTTTAAAGTATTTAACACGAAAACTTGAAGAATTAAAAATTCCTTAAATAATCTTTCCTTTGGTTGAATTGCACATTCATTAAGTAGCATTAAATTATTTCAATGTACCCTCTTTTCCGTTTCAATATTTATTAGGAAATACATTTCTTTTCGCTAATCCTTAGTACTATTTTGAACGAGAGGCTTTACGTAACGTTCTCCAAAGGATATCGAAAGAAGGATATCGAAAGAAAGATATCGAAAGCATATCGCATTATGAGAATATCGATTGAAGTGACGTCAACGAACGAACCGAGGAAACTCATAATCGAAGGGTTTTAAAACAAGAGTCAATGCAAAGGATTTCCTCTCTCATTCGATCGTCACTTTCAGAAACTATGTCGATTGGAACACATTCCGACAATCGGCAGAAATCGATGCGTAAAAGGAATTCAAAACATTTTGGAGAGAACTTGTGAAATAGCTCAGAAGAATTTCCGTACCCCCATGTAAAAGCAGATATCGCATTTCTCTTTGAAAGGTAACAAATCTTACGGAATTTCTCTCGGCAAAATAGGTGAAGATTTAGAATTCTACGTCCGACAAATTGATGATTTGTCTGGTCCCGTGGTTTGATACGGCAGAAGGGAATCTATGTCTTTACCTATTTGTTTTATTTCTTTGAATTTTTTAGATATGATTTACTATTGAAAAATGCACGATTAAAAAATGAAATTATTCCTTGAACATCAGATAATATTTTACTGTAATATAAGCTTCTCAAGGAAATTATTGTCATTAAATAATCGTACACTGATAGTCGTTTATGACGGTTAGGGTCGACGTACAAATACTGTATAAGAATCAACTATGAATGCACCAAGGTCTCGGGTCCCGGCTGTACGTTTTTTTTCCCGGTATGTACATGGCTGTGAGTGTTCGTCCGTTCATTACTCTTTACTTTTCCTACATCACTTTTCCAGTAAATAGATGTTTGTTGGCATCCTGCGAAACATAAATAACATATTAATATCAAAATATTAAAGAAATAACAACGCATATGCATAGGGTAAAAACAGGCTTATTTACTACATTAATTACTTCTTTTAGGAGAATGGAATCTAAACGGTAGAATACGCTGCATAGCCATTTCAATCTAATGTAGATGTCCCTTGGGTCAAAGAGGATGACATACTAATTTAATTCAACCCTCGCAGTCCATCCTTTTTAAGGCGCGTTAGGAAAACAGCCAACCTCCGAATTGTACGCTAGCTGGTCAGAGGTGAACTGACGTGGAAACTCTGAATGTACGTGATGTCAGAAAAACGCACTTCCTTACATGATCTTCTCCATACGGTTGAACATACACTGTCCTTCAAACACATCCACCTACGCTGGCAAAATCAACCCTTCCTGCTTACACCGCCCACTCCTCCTTCCCCAATAACCCACTCCCATCGGCCCCGCCCTTCTATCTCTCCCTGCCACGTTGCTTCCTTCCTCTCGCTGCCTAGCAACGCCGCCCCCCTTCGCCTCCCTCCTCTACTCAATACGCACTCCAGTGAATAGCAGTGGTGATGGCCGAGCTTCGTGTGACGCGTGTCACAGGCGACCGCAATACGTTGTATCACATGCTAGTTATGAAATGGCGATCGTTCATAGGGATTTATAATCTGTCGCCAATCCCTGTGATTTACCGTTAACTTCCAGCAGTCGCTTCATTAGTGGATTAGGGATCTGTTGAGAGGGAATCCACGCCACAAATAATGGGGTAGCGAATTTTTCTTTTTAAGCATGACCTATTTATTGCCAAAGCCTCTACGTACAGATCCGATTTTGCATATTACAATCTTTATCGCTCGAAATTGATGGAACTGGACGAAGATGAATTATATCCCTCGAAACGAACCGATTTTTGCGTAACTATTGCTTTAATGTAATTTTCGACTTAAGTTTTAAGTTGGTAGTAATTTGTAATAAGGATAATAAAATAAATGTCGTTTGCAGTTTTTCTGAAAGACACATATTTCAAACGTCATTGGCGTAGTGTTGCAGAATGGGATAACGTATGCCTAAATATCTACAAATATTAAAAAATAGCAAGACACCTTTAAAATTATCTACACTTGAAAATATCTTATAAGAAATTCTCGAGAAATTTGTTCTTCGTCATTCACTTAAGCTTCTTTGTGAGTTTTATCAAATTTACTACAGATTTTTGCATTTTTTACGGATAAAATAGTACATGAAGTGTAGTAGTATATTTTTACTTTCTTAAATTTTCCAATAAAATTTCCTGCTCGCTGTTTAGTTAAAGAACTAATAAAACCCAATTTTATAGCGATTGGATCTCCAGCGTAACGATGTCACCAATGTATTACCAATAAATAAAGAACACTTCGTAATTTCCACAGCGGATTTTTATTGATTAATTTCTTCAACGAGTTGTCACCTGCAGGTGAAGATTGAACAAATTGTCACCACAAATTGTGAAGATTGACCTGAAAATGCTAACGCATTGACGAAACTAGTCAATGAAAATCTGCTTTGAAAATTACGTGGTGTTTCTTTATTTTAAATGTTTATGAATTTCCTCGAAGATGTGCTAAACCATATCAATTTTAATTCATATTACCAATAAACTCAAAATCATTCTGTACGCAGAATAGGAATACATGGAAATTTTACTAGAGTAAACTTACATGGCGAATGTTGTTTTTCATTTTTATTTAATTAATTGTCTGCCTAAATAAACTAAACATCCATAAAAATAAGTAAAATGGATTTAATTATTTATGTAATTATGGATGTAATTAAAGTGTCGAAAACCAAAGGAAATAATGAATATAACAAGAAATAAATGTCCTTATCATTCTGTTCTTACAAGAAATCTATGGGTTATAGGGAACTGATAAGTGTACCCACCAAATGGGATAAGGTTGTTTCTTTGGGAATACCATTAAGAAAATTATGTATTACTTCTAAGTAGACGTTATAACTAAACATTATGTAGAACAGAATTCAGGCATATTTGATAGTCTAAAATAAACGAAATGTTTTTATTCCTTCGTTAATTTCAATAACTCCATATCATCCGAATTGATCGGTAAGCATTCCTTTAGTTCGTTCCACAGTGGAAAGATCCTCAAGAAGCCTATTTGAACTTAATAAAATGACGTCCTCCAGTCATTTCTTCCCGTTCTACATTTCTTTTCGAGACGACTCTTGGACGCGATCCTCTAACATCGAAGAGTAGCAGATGGAGACTCGCGGATTAATTGAGTCTCATGAAGAATGAAACACGTGCATGGACTCGACCATTTTTTTCAGAGTTGAAGAAGCCCAATTCCTCGTTCTTGCGACCTGCTCTCTTATCTGAAGAGAACTTCACCTCCCGAAAGAGTTGTCGACAGTTCTCGAGAAACCTGAAGAATCAGCGAATTGCAATGCCTAGCTAGCTAATTGCCGTTTGATTCCCTTCAAGTTTCCATTGTTTCGAAAGCGACTGTAAATCATATAGTATGTGAAACCAAGAATGTGCATACGTGCCTAGGTTAGGAGCCCTTTCAGTTTCTCTTCCGAAGGGCATAAATGGTTGCAAAGGGGCGCCTGAAACATAGGCAATACCAGTGCGTTGTGTGGGTTGCGGAATACAAGGGGCGAATCACGTAAATACCTTGATACGGATGTAATTGGGTGTCAACTGGGCGAAGGACAACTCGGAGAAGATGGAAATTGGAGAAAAACAAGACGGCGACATACTTTAACAGCTATATAATAGTCATGTTCGAAGAGGTTTTTTTTATTATTTTGAAACTACAACGTGATTTAAATGTTAAACAACGATTTATATAATTGACGAACGAAATTTATTCTAAAGATGCAACAAACTCTATTTTACATTACCTTTTGAGACCAAGATGACTAATCATGTATAAAATTGGTATTAATTGTTATGGTATGACAAAAAGTTTGTAATATGATATTTTTTGATTATTATTTTAATAAGTAAATTCTGTTAATTAATTTTTAAGGAAAGCTTGAATCTTTGAATGGAAAAGTATCTAGAGAGGTAATAATGTTGCCGAGTCGTCCTTCGCCCAGTTGACACCGAACCGTACACGAGTAAAAGTATTTTGCGTAACGCAAGCTTTGGAATCTTGTAACTTTCCCACGAGTCGTTCCGGAAAGTTCCGACTTGAGTACAATTTCCATTTTTCTATAAAACCTTGTTGAGCATTGTCTATACCAATCAGGCGTCAAACTAATGACCATTTATTGTAGTATTAATGCTTATTTTGTAATAGTCTCCTATAATAACCTACGATTTTAAGTCGCAAGCATTTCCGAAAGTACCGGGATCATGAATCCGAGTTTCCTATAGATTCCTCTAAACTTCAATTCGAGGCGCCCTGGCGTCAAAGTAAGGCTCTCCATTAACTATCCCTAACGATTCAAGGAGATATAATATCGGAAAATAACTGAAAACATGATACTAGTTTACTGTACATTTGATATGGAGGAATATTAAATCTGCCGTGGCATCGAACAATGGACCAATTTGGGAGTGGTATGCATTGAATACGAAATATATTTGCGAATGTTATTCTCTAGTCAAATTATTGCTATCTGGTTCTTCGGAAAGTTATCCTAAAAAGAATAAAAATCCGCCCCGTGAATCTTGAATAGGCGAAATTTGAACAGTCAGACTAGCATTAATTATTATTGACAGAACTTTCAGGGAGATGATGCTCACTCCATTCTTGCCCGTCCTCCTATGGAGCTCCTTCGGTGGTGTCCGAAGATGTTATTTCATTGGATGGTAGATATTACCTCCACTTCTTTCTCCCTTTTGGGGGACTGCAAGAGCTCCTCCTTGTGAGGAAATAGGTCTCCGGAAAAAGTCCCGTGGTTGAGGGGTGTCCACGGATAGTTTTTGGGGGTACTTTCTGGTTGAAAGGCGGGCAAAAAAGGTCTTCGCGCGTTCGGTTGCCAACTCCTTGATTGGGGTGGCTCCAGTTAAGATATAATTTGTTGCATTAGCGAAACGCCAGCCAAGCTGCAGGATAGTGCGTAGGACGGCTCTCTCCGCCTTTGATGGAATTTCCCACGTGGTGCGCGTCAGAAACCCGCTCCAGGCGGGGGAGGCGTATAGAAGGGCACTCAAGATGGTTGCCTGGTATAGGACATGGAGCGGCAGATTCGGGGACATTAGGAGTGGAAGGAAGACCATCCGGCGGACCCTTGCCTTTGTAGCTACCTGTTGTGCGTGGTTGCGAAGAGTTAGTCGTCTATCAAGGGTGACTCCAAGGTAGACTGCTGTGCTTCGCCAGTGGACTTCCTCGGCGCCGACGATGATTGGGTCCGGGTCGTCCGCCGCTCGGAGCATTGAGAAGATAATGGTTTGTGTCTTCTTGGAGTTAACCCCTAACCTCCAGGTCTCGTACCATTCAAGAAGCTTGTAGGTGGCCCGCTGTAGGTACTTTGCAGAGAGGTTCCTGGAGTAGGACTTCGCTAGTAGCGCAGCATCGTCAGCATAAAACGCCGTGATGCAGCCATAAAACTTTGTAGGAATGTCCGCACAGAAGATGTTAAACAAGATTGGCCCCCAGATGCTACCATGTGGAACTCCCGCTCTGATAGTTCTAGTGGAGGAGGTGATCCCACCGAAAAAAACGTGGAAGGTCCTATCCGAGAGGTATGAGGCGATGGATCTGCCATGTTGGAAATTTCAGTCGACGGAGTTTGTAAAGAAGACCAGCATGCCACATCCGGTCAAAGGCCTTGGTGATGTCGAAGAAGGCCGCTGCTACGTGTCTTTGTTTGTTGAAAGCAGCACTAACGAATTGGAGGACGCGCAGAAGTTGGTGGGTTGTGGCGTGTTCCTCTCTAAAGCCATATTGCTCCGCCGGGAGGACATTCCTCTCTGATTGTGTCCTCTGGAGAAAGGGGAGCAGGGTCCTTTCCACAATCTTCCCCAGTCCGTCCAGCAGTTATATGGGGTGGTAGCTATCCGGGGAGGTGCAGGACTTTCCTGTTTTTAAGATCGGGATGATCATCGCCCTTTTCCATAAAGCTGGAAAGTGGCCCAGTCTGTTGATGGCATTTCTAATGGACACCAACCAGAGAACTGCCACGGAGGGAAGTCTCCGGATTATTTCGTTTTCCAGTCCGTCCGGACCGGGGGTCAGACTAGCATCGAACCCAAGATCATTTAGGAGATGTCTATTCAAATTACGTTTCAGAATCTCTTCCAGCAACTATTCGTTGGGTTTTAAGACGACACCATATCGGGAAGTGCCTCAAAATGTTTTCCGAATTTCCTGTACATTTTATACGGAGAAATATTTAACCCGCCCTAGCACCATCGACAAATTTGGAAGTTATAATAGGTGAATATTTATAACAAGCACGAATTCTTTTTGCACGCCATATTTTAGCTATCTGGCTTTCAGGAAAGTGCCTCGAAAAAATACTTAAAAATCCGCCCCGTACATTTTAAACGGGAAAATAGGAACTGTCCAAGCATTGAAACTAAGGTTATTCAGGGATATGTCTTTACATCATGCAGCAGAAACGTTTTCTAATGACATCGTGAATTTCAACTCTCTCTCTCATTTTTTTCTAATCCGCGCAATGTATCAGCGCAATCGCCAAGAGTACCGTTTGGGGCCCTCTAGGATCGAACTCAAGGTACTCAGGATCGACATCTCCGTTATCCTATAGTATGATGATCAGGGTCTTCGTACAAAAAGTTGTTGGGTTAGTGGTGCGTTTTTTAGCGGAAAATACCAAAAACGAATCATTGAAAACTCACGGGATGTACAAAATCGCGAAAAGTACCGTTTTTGGAGCCTTGTAAGATCAAACACATGATACCCAGGAGTAACATCTCGTAAATTCTCTGGTGACCTTGTAAGGATATTCACACAAAAAACCGCCGGGTCAGCGACCCATCGCTTAGCTGAAAATACTAAAAGCAAATTTTAGAAAATTCGCGCTGTACAAAATTTCACAGGGTATTATTTAAGTTGAAAAAACAAGGCTTTAAATGGAAACATCCTTTTTAATGATAAATACTAATGTAATGTCTTTACATGATGCAAATGACAAGGAAAAGTTTCCTACCACCAGCTAGATAGCGAAGACTATACATGATCAATACGTGAAACGCGAAGTGAATGGGAGACAATCAATCAAAAGGTCCGTAATCCGCCCCTAGATAAGCCGTCACTCTTCAAGGACGGGCAGAAAAATAACAGAGGCCCGGTAAGCGACGACGCTGTTATTGGGATGGAGCGCAGTTGATGGGTGAGAGTGGATGACACGAAATGGAGTCGCAAACTCCGGGTTCAAATTGGTTGAAAGCTGTTTAAAGCGAAGGGAATTAAAAATCCATAGTCGTTATCGCTGGGAGAGAAGCGAAACATCGGTGACAGGATGTGCGTCAACTTAGTCAGACAAACGGAGACGTCACTTCCGCTCCTGAGTTTGCGAGAAATTTCTGTCTGAGCACAAAACGTTATGAGAGTTTTCTTCGGCGGCAGTAACTCCTCTGTCGTATAGATTCTGCCACACCTCAAAGTTCGTAGTTTATACATCGATCTTAATGCATTCAGTTGGTAAGATTTAGCTTCTTTCACGGTTTTAGTGTCTGTTTATAGAATCGACTACACGGTATAATGAAGCAGTTACTGGAACATTCATCGTTTGCTATTTTTAATTCACTCAGAGCCTATGTAAATACATTTATGCAATTTTTAACCATGTTTTTATTATTACGACACTTTCATTGCTTTATTGCCGTTAAATTAGCGTAAGTCTATGGCTCCATGCGTAGGATTTGAATCGTTATCGTGACTCGTTTAAAAAAGAATAGAAAACACTATCGCCTCAAATTAAAGGAACTCAGACATTCATTCCATTTTCAAGCTTTTGACTCTGAAAATATACAACTCCACGAAAGATAAAGGTGCAGATGTAACAATGATTCGGCAGATGACGAGGTATAAAACATAAAGGACGAAAGGAAATATAATAGGAAAGATAAATTCTACCTTATCGGTGGATAAAGAAAAGAAGAGTGAAGCACAAAGATCGAAGACTGGCGAAGAAAAATCCGAATGAAAGAAACAAAATGAAGACACGTCGTAAACAAAAGAAGGCGAAATGTGAAAGGAATGTTAAAGAGGAAGAGGAGATAATAAGAGAAGGAGAAGAGGGGTATGGTTTCATTTAAAGAAGAAAGAAGAAAGCGAAGATGAATTAAACAAAAAGGCATGATGGTGACGAAAAGAAGCATAAAAGTTCGAAGCAGGATGAAAAGGAAATAGCTGTGGCGTGCGAAATACTGGAAGAAGCTGCGGACGTAAATTAAAACCTAAGCATCCAAAGAATCCCTTACTCTTTTCGTAGAGCTAAAAAAGAGCATCGTTTAATCCCTTTCTCTTCTCTATTCAAAACGAGAAAGATCGGCTCCAAGTCGCTTTGTGTCTTCTTACAGTCTTTTTTCCTTTACTTCTGCGTATCCCGTTTAATGTGAATCGATCTTTATCGTTAGCTGTCACTTTTTTAATTCTAAATGTGATTTGAATCCTAAATTCTTACCTGATTTTCCCGATCTTCTCTCAGTTCATAGCATTCTTGTGCTCTAAACTCTTTTAGCATCACATGCTTAGGTATCAGTAATGTTTTGCCTAAGAATATTTCTCTCGGGTAAACGGGCAACTGATAAGAATGCTAATCGGGTAGAATCTCAAATATCTCCTCATTCCTAAAAAAATATATTGAGATATTGGACTTCTATCGACGGCTGCATCTTTTTTGTTTTAAAACTCAATGTTACTTGCTTTTTTAAAAAAATGAACTAATGGATTTTTATGTTCAGAGAAATATGATATAAGTTCAATTTTGGTATCTATAATACCGTGTGAGTAGAATTTTCTTGAACAAAATATCGCCTAATAGAAAATTTCTTAACATAAAAAAATACGTGAGAATTATTCTCAAACCTGTTGTTTGCAATAAGTAAGTATAATATAAAGTTGAAACCCTAGGTTGTGTATTATTCATGTAGACTCGTTTGAAGTTTTTATTTTGTTACTTGAGACGAAAGACATTCAAAAAATTTGGCTGAACCATCAAAATAATCTCTCCATAATAAGTGTCAATAAGAAACAAAAAGAAGCTTCAGTATGGAAGGTTGAGTTAAACAGTCGAGAGACATAGTATTCGTGACGTAAGCCTTAAAGTGGATGGACGGCAGTCCATGGGACAGATGCAGATTTTCAATATTCAAGTCCTCCCGATTGATCTGTGATACTGAGATTTACTTTTATTCCACCTGAGACTATTACCGGGGATTTGATCTTGGATTCTAGGATTTTGCAGCTAGCAGATGACAGATAATCATTATCTAATGCTCATTCCACAGTATGCGATTAATAAAGTGTGAAATTGGTAGCGATATTAATTACTAATTATGCTTAAGCCTAAAGGAAACCACAAAAGAAACCCAATCTTTAATAGTTCAGTGTTTTGTAAATATAAAGCAAAATTTACCCTCGGTATCGCATCGGCGCCATTTATAACTCACATCCGCTTTCATTCCGTACTTTAGCCCATATTTGTAAACTTTCATTAATCTGTAGATTTTCTCTTATCTTTCAGCGCTTTTTCAACCTTCTTTCAACTTTATTTACATAAAATAATACTCGGAAACCCTCCCTTCCGACGTGCGGGAGGGGAAACATCTACATTCTCTCAATCCGTTCGAATCAATTACTTTTCAATCCAATCTCATGTTTTTCAACCCGGAACCGGTGCTCATCTTTCCTCGGTTAAGGAAGACGTAAAGGAGAAAGAAACCAGAGAAGTGCAAGAAAAGGGAAGGGATGGTTTTAATGGGGAGAACCACCACCAATCCATTCAGTCCAGGATGATTGGAAGAGACGTGACGGGGTCCTCTGTCCGCCTTCATGACACGAGTTTCCTTCCGTCTCTTCGATCGGTGGCTCAAAGTGGAATGTCCATTGAAACTACAAGTTTTCCTCCTTTGAAGAAGAGAAATCGGTATGTCCTTGACTCAGAAATAGCAGAGATTTGAGTAGACCTTAGCCTTTTTAAGCCTTTAGCTCAGTCTTAGCTTAGGTTTAACCTTATCAAATCCGAAACTTGAGCGACTCGCCACCTCCGAAGAGGATGAATGTTTTGATCAAAAATAGGCGAAATAGACTACAATTCCTGAAGATATACAAAAGAGAATGTCAAATAATACAATTATTGTATATTCTTCGATTTTGGAAGATTTATTTTATTATCTGTCACTATTCATTGTGAAAAAAGAGCTAAATATTCTATTCATTCACCATGAATAATGTTTGAATGTTCCACGAAGTGATGACTAAAGAAATTCATCATGTTATTAGCTATCCTTTGAATTCCCAGTTAAAAATTAATTATATTAACGATTATTCTCCGTTAAAAGTTTTAAGAATGACAATACGAATACATGAATATAAAAACCATTAGTACTATAAAATTATGACTTAGTTGGCCCATCTATCCGTCTCCATTATATCTCCATTATATACATTACATCACATACATTACATTTATTACATTTATCTGTCTTTCTTCTTGTTCGTGTCATTGATTCTCTCTCTCTTACATATATACTTTATATCTTTCTTAGCTCATTCAAATAAAATACCACGTTATATATCTGGGCTTTATCTTCGAAAGTATTTTAGCTACGTATTTTAATTCCGTTCATTTGAGAAAATTATCCTTTGCTGTACTTTTATGGGACTCTAATAACATAATTCTATTCGTTTCTGAATTTAAAAAATATTTGCCAATTGTAAACAAATTCAAGCAGCATTGAAAAGCGATGTTTTGTATATTTTTAGTTTCGCTATTCATATTTTGACGACATTGAATGGAATGTTTTTTTTTTTAATGAGTGTGCGTTTGTGTGGAGGATTTACTTACTTTTTTGTGTCCTTCCCTTAAATTGTTTGTTCATAGGTTTCCGAGTATTCGATTGACCTCTGCATGGCCTTTCCAGGTTTCTAGATACAATGCTCGTATGATGATGTTCCAGCCGGCTTCTTCGGATCCAAGTTAGTTCTTCAGGTACCGCCCACTTTGGGAATCACTAATCTGTTCAAATGTATTATTTCCTTCCTTCACGAACTAAGATTTTCATAATATTTTCACTTTCAGATACGCCACAGAAATGTTTTAGACCTTAATGCGGAGAGTAGATGGCTTTATGGGAATATACTCCGTTTCTCTTCCTCATATAAAATAAGGAATGCTTCCATTATTCTTGAAAGTGAATGGGCGTCTCTCTATATTTGAGAATTTATCTCCAATCCTCAACCCTGTTGAAGCAAAAAGTCCTGAGTCTATTTTATAAATTATCCCAAACATAATATCATAAAGTAAACAACGATTTTGACACGCATTAAACGGTTATTTGCGTGTTTGCGATTCTCTCTCTAAGTTTGCATTTATCTTTCGTTCCAGCGTATCTTCCCCTTAGTCTTGATCTCTTTTCCTCATTCTCTCTCTCTTTTGCTATGCGAGGTTCCCAATCAGAGAAAGGTCAAAAGGTTTACGAGTGTAACGGAAGCGTGTGTTTGAGGCAGAAGTCCCGGCGACGTTGATGAGGAGAGTGAAAGAGGAGGGAATAAATGGTGTTAATAAGGAATAGATATGTTGGTGGTGTTGTAGTCGATGGACATATGGAGTAAATAGCGCAGAAACGGAGAGCGCGTTCCCTCATCGTCGAAAGTATTAAGAATTTTGGTTTTAACTGTCAGTTGAAACGTATTTTCCTGTATTTTGGAACTTCCTTTCTAAAGAAGGCGTGAATAGAATTGTCTGTCTACTTCGTACCTTGGTATCCGAACAAATTAGACCCATTCCAATGGCAACTTATAAAGGTGCATGAAATGTAATAAAATTAGCATAAGATTTGTTCAGTTTGAAGATTTTAGTATCTCCAAAATACAACTGGGTGGTTTTGTTGTAATTTTTAAATACCTACCTGAGATTTAAAAGTTAAATAAATGTAATATATTTTTCAAACGTAACGGAAGTACTTCATTGAGTTCGATATAAACCATTTGTAATTATTGTATATAGAGTAGTTTTCCAATTAATTCATTGTTTAATGGTTCCCTATTCGATGAAAATGACAAAAGGTTAAATTTTATTAACTATTAAATTTGTATGTTCAATATTGTACATATCTTTAAAATAACTTAAATTTTAATAAGTATATATTTATTAAATTTGTGTCGTAGACATTGCGTAGTGGCATTCATAAACATAATATTAATAATAATAATAATACCACTTTATTCGGGCGAGATTGAGACTAACAATTCTCTTCTTACATATAACTCTTCGTCTTTTTTAAATTTAAATAGATAAAAAAGCGTACCAAAGAAAACTACTTTGTGAATTTAAAACATAAGGAAAAAGTACACCACCACAGCAGGATATCACCCACAAGAAGGGGGGTGTGAAAAACCGACGAAACCTATTGATAGTTAACTAAGTTTTAAGGAAAAGGCAAGTAAAATCAGATCTGAAAACTAATCCAAAATTGGTACAGACACATTATTTCAGAGGCACATCAACTAAAAATAAGTTATCATAAAAATAACCAGAAAAGGATTATAAAATATTAATAATGCGGTTCCAAAACAGGTCAGTATGTATATAGAAATAAAAATACATAATAAAACACTTATAAGTATAATACATTATATACTCTAATATAAAAAATATGGTACTGTTTTTAGATAGCAATTTATTAATTATGTAATAATAATCATTATTATTTTAGTAATATTAATAGTATTAATTTAGGCTAAGAAATACAAGTCTGAGAATAGAGTCAACGCTTACTGCATGTAAGGGGGAGTCGTCATCACTAATTTTGATATCATGCACGGTAGGCTTGCTTATTTTCGTTAATATCTCTTGAGATTCCAGCTCCACTAACCACAGCAAAATCCCCTCCCCAAAGAGTCAATTTTCTCACGCATACATTTCTGTGACCTGTGGTTTCAGTTACGTCGGTGTGAGGGATTGGGCCTCCTCATCGTCCTCTCCATTCTTCCGCTTCGCATTTTCTTTGATTTATTCCCTCTTTCCTATAGGCTAAGGTACTTTCAAGTTTATCCAGCCTCAACGCTAAGTACGTAATTCTGTTACCTAGAGGGGATTATATACTTCTAACTGCAAAGTACACGGATATGCTAAATATCGATTTGAGTATAAGATTACGTCTTTCCATTTTCAAACAAACATTTGGTATTCTACAGTGTTCTTATTTCCTAATAGAGCTTCTCAAATATGGTAAAAATTCTTTCCGCTAATTGATACTAAATTTCTGTTATCTAGCCTCATTAAAATTAGATCTTTATTATTTCTAAAGAAATGAAAAGGAAGGAAAACATACGGATTCGTGCTAGTTTTTGCTTAACGATAATTGTGAGGGAAATAACCTTAGCGTAGTATGGTCGCTCTTTCGAATGCAATTTTTTAAATTTAAGGAGAGCTGTGGATTTTAGCCATTAAGTCTGAGAATTCTGAAAACATATAAATGAATTATCAAGTGGTAAAATGAATAAAACAATTGATAATATTACTTAAAATATAGCTATATAAATAGGCTATGATAATGGCAGTCAAGGAGGAACTTGAGGGGCACTTTAGCCTACCAAGAAATAGATGAGTCATTTATGTACAAATAAGAATGATTTTTCATAATATTTAATTATCTAACTTGATTTAGTGTTAGGACTCTATTCAATGATATATTTTTCCGCGAAAAATACGCAAAAGTAATAGATTAGGGAAGTGGTGTCATGGTGCACCCCCTGCCACACTCCGGATTGCGGTTTGCAGGGAACTTACGTAGGCTTTCGTAGACATGAATGAAGAAGAAAAAGACGAAATCTTACTAAAAACAATATTTATTGCTAAACGACCATGGTTTCGACTCTTGGAGTCATCTTCAGGTTAGTAGTAAAAGTACGCCTTTTCCTTTTTCCGTCTATAAAATCATTTTTACGACAAATTCGATAAAGTAACTGGCCAATTTGTTCCTCCATTATTTTATACACAGCTGAAAATCAGCCATTGCCATTCGCATTTAAATTGAAGCGCTTCTCTTAATTGCAGAAATCTCAAGGTAACAACGGAGAGATGAAACAAGCGAAGGCTTGCTGAACTTCTTCTGTGAGAGAGGAGATTCCTTCCCGTCTACAAAAGTAACAAATGAGAGACTCGAAAAGGAACCGCTTCATAAGGTCCATCATATTCCTCATCTCCGCCCACGCACCGTTTCCGCATCGCTCGTCATTTTTTTTATTCCCTGCGCCTCATTTGCCATCGTGTCATGTCACTCCGATTTCCGCGTCGTTTCCTCTTTCCATCTATTGCGTCATTTTCTTCCCCTTTTTCCGATTCTCTTCCGTTTCTCTCATTTCCATCACATCCCTTTTCTCTTCCGACTCTCATTATAACCTTTCCTTCACAACCTCTCACTTTAATATAAGTTTATTAAACTAGTTTTAGGTATTTGATTTTTCCGTCACATTTTTGTTCAGCTTATGACAGTTTAAGACATTGAAACATCGCAGAATTTCTCGGATAAGACGTCCAAAACTAGCATATATCTTTGTCGCTGTTTTTATTGAGTTAGCATTTATAAGAGAGGTTGAACTTACATTTGTCAAGGTATGGATTTTCAAAGTAAAATCTTTTTTTAACTTGGTTAATCAGAATTTTAGAAATAATAAGAAGAGGATAATTTTCAAGTATTAGGGAAAGATAGTTGACAAAGATCTTTGTGCCGTGAAAGCTGAAAAACGAAGCAGAAACAAATATAAAAAATGTCTGCATGATCGCGATTCGAACCCAGGTGCCCCATTTTCAGGTAGGTGCTTTAACCAATAGACTAGTCGGCATCGTAGTTTAGTGATTAAAATATCTGTGGAAAGTGGGAGACCTTAGTTCGAGTCCCAGTCTCATGTCGATATTTTTTACGTCTGCTTCTCCTTGAGATAATTTGCGTCTTTTTCGGGTGAATATTGAATTGAATTGAGTGAAAAGCATATCACACTCGTGAACTATTGTTTTATCACCTCTAAGGATATTCTATTCAACTTAAATTGTTTGTATGCATCAAAATTGCAATATTTAGTAGCGTTATGCGAAATTATCAAAATTACAAAATTAAAACACCATACAAGGCGCCGAAAAAGCATAATTTTCGCCAATTTGGAAGAAGCAGAAATTAAAATTCTCAATAGGTTTTCCTTAATAAATTCTTAAATGAAACTTGGAGTAAATCAGATCCTTGGTAAAGAATTCTGTATTAATTAGAGTAATCACTAAGAAATTATTTAACTTATTGCAGCGATCAAGCAATAGCGACTTAATTTGCAATAAGAAATTACGCATTTGCAGTTTTAATTAAAATATAATTGAAATATTATATTCAGCTTTGATGTCAATGATATGGAATAGAGTTAATTAATTTCCTCCTTTCCCCTGGCCTTCGTTAACATTTCCGGAATCGAGGTTGGAAGTAGCGATGAAATACATATGAAATAAATCCTGTGGAAATCTGCATATCTTTTATGCATGAAGGTTGTGATATTGTTAGATATACATTTTTATAGTCACTGCACCTTAAAGAGAGCTATTTTTTACAGGAGAACATGTATACAATTTCCAGAAAAAGTTTCCTTCACAGTTTATACATGAGTTTCAATTGAATGAATTAAATAATGAGCCATTGGTAAATATGGAATCCAAGAATGCAGTCATTATTTGCGTCATGTGAGAAATATAATGGAAGCTAGTTTTGGAGAACAAACTAGGATAAGTAGTTCTCGCTATCCAAGGCGTAGATGAAGTCGCTTCCTTCATTTAAACGAGCATAATTACAGATTACTATCTGTCATCTGTCTCTCTCTTTTGTTGAGACTCATACAAATTAGAAATCGACGGTCTTTGTGAAGTTATTCATGAACGGCTGGTATCAAACTTCTTTACTACGCACCTCTTACTGACAGGCATTTCAAAGCAAGCGCATCGTTATAATTCTGCGATTTCAAATCATCCGTATCTTTCGTACCATTTTGAAGTAGAACGCAAATATCCATGAAGTCGTTATGAAAGATACATCTTTCATGACGACTTTCCTACGGAAGACTAATGACCACTTGCGAATCTGAAACGCGTGTATTTACATTTTTTGACCCACATAAAGCCTTTTATTCTCAACCTCGAAAAATAATATGGAAAGTAAAAAGAGATTTAGATGGAGGAAACGGGGCGTTAACATTAGGAGGCGTGCACGATAAGGTGAATTCTGTTCCTTCTGTAACATTTGACGCGCACCGTTTCATCTAACTCCAGATTGAAGTTAACCTCACAAATATCACTGACTTACACTTTAAAACAGTTCACAGGTCCTTGGAGACTGACCGACCGTAAATCATTTGCATTTTATGTGTCATTTTTAATCTCAGTTTCTTTATTGTGACGACTTTGTATTTTCCAGCATATTTATCAAGGGTTTAAATTACTGTTTTAAAAGTCTATACTTTATCTTTCACCATTTTCGTTGGAACAAATAAGTGTTTTGTTATTTCTGTCCCAAATTATTCATGAACATATTTTTTTACAAGTTTAACTCAGGAAAACGGGTAAGGGTGACTTTGCGCAAGATTGTGCGCACCCAGGAAAAATCCAAAGGAAGAATGGACTTCTGGAATAAAAAAAGTTTGACGGGACCGGGAAGACTATTTTCAGGTCCATTCTTCCTTGGGAAGTTTAACTCATTTATTTTCAGCGGTAAATCCGAGAAAATTACAGCCCTTCTTCAAAATTATTGGTACGAGTATATTATATAGAGTATACGTTTAGTGGTTCTCATTTCCGCTTGCATAGAAAGAGCCATATGTATGATGTTCGATCTCCCATGATTAAATAAATTAAAGTTAGTCATAACCAAAGTATCGAATTAGAAAAATGTAGACGTAAAGAATGCTACATAAAATTCTTTCCCTTGCTCCTTAACACAAAATGTATGCACCTCTTAAGAAAGAACGGAACAAAATTGGCGCAAAAATTCCATTAAACTACAAATAAACTTCATCAGATATTTCATCGGTCGTTTCGTAGTTTCTATATTTCACGCAAGGAAAAGGGTGACTTAGCACGATAAGGCGTGCGCTTAGGAAAATTCCCAAGGAGATACGGACATGAAAAATGTCTGACGGGACCGACGGCATTGAGAAATGTTCTGGTGGAATAGTTCAATGGATAGAGCAACCAACCGGCAATTGGGAGACACGGGTTCGGTCCCTGTCCCGTTAAACGTTTTTCATATCCGTTTCTCCTTGGGAATTTTCTATCTTTGATTCCTCAGTGACAAAAAATTGTTAATTAGATTCCTAGTTTCGTACATATATTTCCAATTTATGTATATTTTAAGATTTAAAAATTTCTTATGTGAAAATTATAATTTTATAGTGGCTTGTATTGTAACCATAAGCTTTAAATAGACGAGGTACAACTTGAAAACATATTTTTCTTTTGCTCTGTTAGCGCTCCGTTTTGTATTAATAAAATATTCTATTCCATGTTTTATTGTATCTCCTGCAGAGAAGATAAACATTGTAATAATAAAACATCTCCATTTAGCCGAGTTACAAAAAAATCCTCTTCCTTCCGACCCGTCGTTATATCCGTACTGTAATTAATTTGAAAAGATAGTGTAAAAGAAAAATGAGAAGATAAAGTGGATATCAAAATCATATGAGATGATTAGGAAAAAATTATCTTCTGCAGGAAAACAGTCACTAGGAAAAGGCGTTTGAGAAACCAGCGCAAAACTAAATATTTACAGTATCCTCAGGTATTTTATTTACATTTATAAATGAAAATGCAATTTTTATTCCGTGAATAATCTTCCCTTGTGAGAAACTACAAGTTGTTTCTGTTCCTTGATTTTTTTGATGAAAAAAATAAATCTCTCAGATTTTCTCTAAAATATCTCTGTAAGTGCATAATCGTATTTAAGTGCAATTGTAAAGACTTTAATAATATCTCATCCATCTTTCTCCAATCTCGTATTCCAATCCGTCTCTTCTCTGGTTACGCCTCCGCAATCCCATAATCACCATTCTTCTTTCCGAACTTCCTCTTCGTCCTCTAACTTCCATTCCACTCGAAATTATCGAAAACAGTGTCTGGAACTCGGAATCCCTCGAAGCAGCTGCGTGTGAGTAGGAAAATATATTTCTCCTCTTCGGTTTCTCTAAGCCCTTGGAAAAGGTCAGAGGACGCTCGTCTTCCACAACTCTCATTTGCCCCTCTTTGGGAGATGACCCATGGACGTGTCCTAGAAGCTCCAACTAATTCTCTATTAAAGGGAGCTTAAATCTATCTCTTCTTTGAACCGATGGCAGATAAGATTCATAGATTAATTCTTACTGCGGAGTTTCCTCGCAAATGAGAGATTTAACCGTCCCTCAATACTCAATGTGTTAAATATTAAATGAAATCAAACGGACTTCGTATTTTCCACACAATTTATTACACATATTACACAATTTATTACACATTGTGTAATAAATTGTGTGGAAAATACGAAGTCAGTAGATATTACACAATTTATTACACATTGTGTAATAGATTGTGTGGAAAATACGAAGTCCGTTTGATTTCATTTAATAATGGCGTTCCACCAAGTAAGGTCTGATCCTATTGATTATTCTCAATGTGCTAGGTGAGGTGGTCAAGCATCCCAAAATTTTTATTTTCCTCGTAATTTTTCTCTTGGTACCGACGATACTCATCTTCAAATACTCTTTTAGATTATGTGCTAGCAATTAAGCAATGACATATAGATTTCTTACATTCGTAATGCGAAATGAGTAAACTTCTGTGTATCAATCAAATAAAACGATACATATGAGTTACAAATGTGGTAAATGCCTTCAGAAGAGGGTGCAAGAGGTGTAAATTTGTATACATATGAGTAAAAGATTGTATAAATGTCATGTCTAAATGTTAGTTTTGGTGTTACCAGAACCCGAATGCATCAGTGATTTTCTGTACTTCCAGAATCTGTATACCCTCGTGAATCGGCTGCCTCGACGAGGATCTATGGCGGTGGTTGGTGCCATATTTGGTGCGTCACTTGCCATACTAACAAAACCAAATCCTAAATAGCGTGGAAGAAACGCGGCATGGTAGTTTAGTGGTTAGAATACCTGCTCGGAAAGTGGGAAACCTGGCTTCGAGCTCCAGTTATGCATTCAAAAAGGGTTGACCAGTAACTATAAACCTACCACAGTATCTCTCTAAATATCGCAGTCATGGACAAGACTGAGACAAAAGTTAATAGAATAAGTGTTCCTCTATCTTTTGCTGAAAGAAAAATGAAAAATATTCTATTTGTAATATAGATTTGATAGCGGGAACTATCCTAGGTTAACAGAAATATATTATAGAAAGCCTTTCAGTACATATTTCAGACTAATTAAATCTAAACTGTTGGGCTCGTTAAGATATGAGTTTCAATTAGTTGAAATTACGATCAAAGCTTAAATTAAATAATTAGAATAGAGAAGAGAATAACGAGTGGGGATGGGAGGCTTTATCTTATGTTCTTTATCAGCGCAAATGCAGGATAACATAATCGCTGAAGGCACTTTTGCCTCGTTTGTGAATATTTTTATCGATAAATTAAATTAATTATTATTAAAGGAATTATTGAGTCAGTGGTCGAAGATCAGGAGAGAATTGTTGAATATTGAAATAAATGAGTTGATGAATCGATTTTTGATAAAAGTTGGAAAAGGAAAGAATTTCTCTAAGAATTCCTTCCAAATAAGACATCCAAAGGAAAACTACAAGCCACGGAAAGATGGAAAGTATGACAACGGTGAAAACAGTGAAGAATTTGTTGGAAGAGGATCGTTAGGAGAACTTTCCCCGGAAAAGCGTTGAACTTTGAAACCACTGAAAGTCACAACGCTCCCTTATAATTGAAAGCGATAAATCCTGCTTGTTACTCCAGGATTCTTTATATGTTGCCTTTGAATTTTCGGGAAATTTTATTTTTTCTATTCAATTCCTTGGGAGGAGTTCCTGGTTTCCTTTCTCTTTCCTACCCATCAATAACTAAGTATTCCTTACAAATATCCATCGTAAATCTTGGAGCACTTTTTTCAAACAAACTCTTTCTTTCTGTGGAGGAATTTTGACAAACATTTCTGAATTTTTCTTATGACTATAACCCTCAAAGTATCGAAGATCTATATGAGTATTGTCTATAATTTTGAGTGGAAGAAGAAACACATTTTATTTCATTTTTTTATATATTTCTTATATATTATATTTCCAATTTATGTATATTTTAAGATTTAAAAATTTCTTATGTGAAAATTATAATTTTATAGTGGCTTGTATTGTAACCATAAGCTTTAAANCCTTGCTTCCGCACTCTAATAATGAAAATAATACGTGTGTTCAGCATTATCAGCCATAATAGTCTGAAATCAATTTTTAATTTCAGACAAGAAAAATATAATTAAGAAATCATTCAATTCCCGATAAATGTACATTTTTTGTTGATAAGATGCAATTAGTAATTAAAGAAAAAACCATATGCGGTTTGGAACATTCAATAAATGCGTCGTTAAGGAGAACTAAAATTCGAAAAGTAACCATCTTTGAAAATGGTGGAACATCGTTGAAGATTTATCATTAACCAAGTCATACAACTTTACTCATTCATTTACAGTTTACATAACATATACAGTTGGAATTCGTAAAAATGCATCTCAAGAATATGCAATAGTCTCTCTGTTATGTGGATTAATGTGAACCGGGGCCACCTCGGATAATCTATAACTGCGATAATACGAAAAGGTCGTCTTGCGTACGTATATTATGAAATAAACTGGCCATTTTCATGCCATACCGTTATATTTACGTCTGTTTGCAACTGAAAATATCATTTTGATATAAATGGTATTTTCTATATAAAATACTCCTCTTTCCCTTCACAATATATATGCCCAGATTTAGCGCTCTTCTTTTCCTCGGATAATCGAGGTCGGTATAATAATGTGGAGATAATCGAGCGTCGTTATAATAATCTGAAGATAAGCGAACGTCGCGACGTTCGCTTCTGTATGTTGAACTGGCATAGTGCATGTACAGTGAAAGAAAGATGTGCCGGTACGTATATGTGTAAGTGAAAATGTCAAAGCACTCAGATATGTGCCTCGAAAAATACAGAACCTCGGTTAGTCAGAAATCGAATAATCAAGACTACTGTACCTAAAGAATAGGATTCTCCCATTAATATATGTAAATTGTTTTCCCACGTGCATGCGAGTGTTTGTAGTGAATCATTTTCGGAAAGCCTCTCTCCACACTATTCCTCTTCTTTTCATTAAGTAATGCGTTCCTCTTTTGCTCTTCCCTACATTTTCTCCTCTTTGTCTTATTGCTTTCCTTTCTCACCACTGCGTCAATTTGTTTGCTTCTGCTGGTCCCCGTCCAATTATTACTCTCCTTTCTATCCTTTGTGTTCTCTTCTTCCCTCTTTATCCAGGGAATTCCCTTGTCACGCTCTCTTCTTTAAAGCTCTCTCAATCTTATCTTTTACATCCGTTTATTCTTCAACCGTTCTTTGTGTTCTCTTTGTATCTCACGTTATCTGCTCTTTCCAATCTTCTCGCTTCATCTTCTTAATTTTTTGCATTCAATTCATTGCTTCAACTCAATTACAACTTCCATTTGACAGCGCTTCATTTTGCAGGATCGATCAGATGGAGTTCTAATTTAATTTTTGATATTTTTACACAATAAATAGGCGCTCCGGGCTAAATATTTCATTGGAATTCCTTTATTATTTTTAGGGTTCAAGCTGGATATTTATACTTTAAATTACATCTACATATGTATCCCTCAAGTCATCTTTCGACGTATGGCAGGGGGTGCATTCACCAAGACTCTACTTCCCTAATCGATTACTTTCGCGTATTTTTCACGGAAAACATGAATTTTTGAAACGACTTGTTCTATCATCTATTTCTCTGATTTTTCTCTAAGAATCAGAACGAATTAACGGTATATAATAGGGAGGAGACGCATAACGGGAAAAATTTCTTGGGAAGTACCTTCTCTAAACTTATTAAGTAAATTGAGTCTGATTAAATCTTCTATCGTCTAGAGAATCCCATTCTGCGTCCTGAAGAATTTGAGAAACATACGGGTTCCAGGATAGCCAAGTGGGCAACGCGTTCGACTTCGGTGAAAGCGGTCCCGGGTTCGATTCCCGCTGGAAGCCCTCGTGCGAAACGACCTAAGCTATCGAAGCACTTTTAACAATACTAGTACTTGAGAAACGCCCACTGATTTCTGATAACAATTTTTTTGAGAAACGTATCGCTTTAGCTTAACTTTATCTAATAATTTTCATTCGAAGCCCTGACAACAAATGGTAAACGGTGGTTCCTATACTGTTTAATATTTCTCATATTCCATATATTTTCACATAATTCCCAATAATTGATGTATTTTCGCAAATTACTTTAGTCCTTGAATTTACGATGTGGAAGTATATAGTAAATTAATAATTGTATAGTTAATTATGTTAACAATTTTATAGTTAATTATGCAAGAAGAGCTATAACTCTGAAACGTAATAATAAACGATTTCTCTGTTCATCCAGTAATATAATTCACCATCTCACCCAAATCTTGATCGTCATTCCGTTTTCACTTCTTCAATCCGGTCTGCTTCCTCTCTGACAATCCATATTCCATTATTCTCTGTCATTCCAATCCTGAACATTCGTATTTCTACCATTGCTTATGTTCGATTCTCATTTTATTTGTACTCTCCCCCACAGTGTTTTCTTTCCCCGTCATCTCTGTCCCATTTTCATCGCACATTTCAGTTTCTTCTCTCCTTCTTTTCATTATTCTTAATGCTTCAAAGAGCACCGCAACATTATCATTATTTATCTTCATTGTTTGTACAAGTACGCGGGAACAAGATTGAATTCCATTGGGAAATTACCTGGACACGGACATGAAGTCACTTAGAAACAACTCAGTACTCTAAAATAATGACTGAAATATTCCTCATGACGTAATTTCACGATTCCAAAAAGGAATTTATGCTTCATATTAAATTAATAATGATATTTAACATCATTTATTATCCAGCTTAATTAATTATATTAATAATTATAATTGATAATTAATAATAATTAAATAAATCCTTTTAAACTCAGCAAAGCATCTTTCCTTGGAGGAAGTGAGACGAAATCCAAACATCTGAGCTGTAATGGCATAAAAAGCGTGTTTTAAACAATGTTTTCTACATCTACATCTACATAAATACCCTGCAAGCCGCCTTTCGGCGTGTGGTAGGCAGTGTAAACTCCATGAGAAGATGTTTTTGAAGAAAAGAAGGGACATATGTAACTGTAAACCATATACATCTATGATGAGAAATTAAATTAGTCAAATGACCGATATTAATGCCCAATTAAATTTGAAAACACGGATTTGAGTGGGATATGATAAAAGGTTCCTCGAAGCAATGGCATGTAGTAGCTTCGGCTGAGGCCCTTGATTCACTCGAAATTAGATTTCATTTTTTCGCGGCTAGAATATGCGGGAAAGAGAAATAATTTCGTATTTATGTTACCGTGGACTTCCGTTTTCTTCCCGCCTTTTTGTGTAGTCTCAGTGAAGTGAACGTGCTCGTTGTGTTTGTCAGACATCTGTGTAATCCTTTCATTTTGCCCGTAGAATATCTATTGAAACTATACTTATATTTCAAACAACCTTTATGTTAACGAAATATTGCAAAATACTCTAAATTTTAACAACACATTGCAAATATTTTCCATATAATATTTAGTTTTTGCGACTTTTCGTTAGATGCTATCGCCACGTGTGGATTCGCGCTAATTCTTTATGCCCATACATTTTTTGGCAGAGCTTTTCTTTTATTTCAGACATTTACTCAGTTTTATTGCTTTTGCTGGGATGAAAAATGGAAGGACAATTTTCACCGATTCCTTTTTATTTTACATTTGTTCTCAGCTCCTGTGTTAGACATCCAGACACGGCAGGTCTTCGTCACAAAGATTGCAACGTTGGCTCTTCTTCGACCATCGGAATGGCAAAGAGAGAGAATTCCGTAGCTGAAGGAAACACTGCAAGAATTGGGCCTTGAATTGCTGGTTGTCATTTGACCAGAGGTATTGCAGCTGGAGGGCTTCTTCTTCCCGGCTACAAAGGTCTTTCCAAGGACGACGTAAGACCTTCCAAGTTCATCCGCCCCTGGTGACCATGAAGAAGCAAAATCCGGCAGTAATGCTTTAGTGTAGTGAGTGTTGTGAGAGTGTAAAAAGTCAGTGAAGTAGTGATGTGTGTAATATTCAGTGTAAAATGTTGTGTGAGTGGTAGTGCAGGAATACGTGAAGATAGTATTGGAATACTTATTTCAAGGTATGTTACTTAACATTTTTTTTCTTCTACGTATTCTTTGGTGGTTGATATGATGTACATTATAGATTAGGAGCATCAATGGTTATTCTTACCCATTTGCAAAGTTACGCTATGGAACTCGATATACCTCTTTATGCACCTTTAGTAAGATAAAATATGTTCAGTAAGATAAAATATGTCCCAAGCTCATAATCGCCTCGATGATTTGCTTGTTCTGCTTACCACCTGAAGCCAGGGGCGGATCAAGAAACTTGTCACGGGGACGAGCTATTTGTGATTCATCTACACTGCGAAACAACGCCTTAAGAGTATTGACGCGTTGAACGCTTTAGGTGGTGCTTTCAGCTAAAACTTATTTCAGATGTCATTAATTAAAATAGAATTGTTTAATTAGTAAATGTACACATCTTAAGCAATGAAAATCAGGAGAAGAACGAATGTTCTATCCGAAACGACAAAAATATCCAATTATACCATATCCATATTCTATTATGCCATATCCCGTTTTTTACCAAAAATTATGGATTTGTTGAAGCGGTATACCGTTAGGAGTTCCTTTCCGATCCAACGTTGTCCATTGAGTTTGGCGAATTTCTGAAGTAGACTATATATTCATTTCGGATGTAGTAAACATGACTCGAGTAAGCATTCCATTATGGTTCCGGATGTTTAAGGTTAGCTGTTGGATTATCGTCAGGTTTGAATTAATGGAAATAAATATTCGTCTTTAAAATCGTGAATCATAAGCTTCAAAGTATGATATTATTAGTCATTAATGGTGACAGATATGATTGGAGAAAAGTAGAAATGTAATGATATGAAAACCAAATTTACGCTTATATTCGGCGATTGTTCGTACGTGAACCCATTTTTTGCGACTTCGAAATCCCACTGCGCGAAGCTAATCTAGAGCTCAATTCTCTAAGTCGGTCGCAGCGTATTTTTCCGAATTTATCGCAACGAGACGGCAAAACGAATAACCTCTTCCGCTCGCCTCCAGCTCTGTTATTTCTTTCCCCTCTGTCGCACTCGCTTTAACTCCCATTTCCCTTTTAGACCCCAATAGTCCCTTCGGAAAAGGAGCGACATTCATTTTAAGGGGCAGCGAGGCGAGCAATATTTCCCGCTGTTCCCAAAATCGCCACGAGATGGGGTTGAAGACGTGGGTCAACTGAGCGCGCGATAAAAATAAAACTATCGGACGGAAGCAATAAAACAGATCGTCGACGCGGCTGTTCTTTCTCGGACGCGAGAGTTGTATTCCGTATATCCGCCATTTTCCTCACAGCCCCATATGACCCACAATTCCTCGCGCCCTTTTCTCATCCCATCCAACTGTGAAATTCGTATCTGACCTGCCCCTATCCGAGGACAATGTACAGTTTCCTTGAGAGCCCTGGGTAGAGAGAGACCCTTAGCCTCAATTATTGCCGAGAGCTAGGCGGAGAATAAAACAAAGAACTGCGGGATCGTTTTTGTCGCAATTGTTCCCCAAATTTGTGAGCGCTTTCCTTTTATTCCTTAAAAACCCCGTTATCTCGTTTAATGAGGGTTGACCCTTGACGATGCATCTAAGGAACGAACCATTCATTACTGTGCTACGTGAGCTGCGCTTATCGGATTAATAGCGGGGAGGGAAAAAGAAAAGATATGCACTGTTGTACGCGAAAACGCTTGAGGGTTTGTGGGAGATTGATGGCTTTCCGTTCGATCACGTGAGATTACGAGGTACTGAAATATAATGGATCGATGTGTCGATTAATTTTTTCCGCCCGGAAAAGTGCGACTGCGTATTGGGGGCGATCGGGAAAGAATTTCGGAGAGTAAAGTTTCTTTCGAAAGAATTTTAATCAGTCGCCGTTTGGGAAGTTTCGACGAAAGGGAGTCCCGTATCGAGCCCTGGAATTTCGCTGGAAGAAAAATTTATTTCTCCTTGTGATACTCCGACTTCGTGACAGATATTATGCGAATACACTTCCATAATGTATTGAATATTTGCATCCTATAAATAGTGTAAATATGACAAAGCGATTTGTATCTTTAGAGAAAAACAGCATGATCTTCCGCACGAAAATTACGTATTCTAGGTCACTTATCCAAGTATAAAACTTTCTGCTGCTATTAAAGTGTTCAGATAAGGATTCTAGGAAGAGGAATCTTGGTGTATTTTGGTCTATGTATGTGCATGCACATAACTAACAAAGAGTGACTCCCATTTCTGTTCGTAGATTTGGATAAAACAGTTGTGCTAGCGGAGAAAGTGAAACAATGAAAAAGTGTAATGAGGTTGTTGTAAATGGATTCCGCTGCAATAAATGGTTGAGAATCAGTAATCGGAATATAAGCAATCCCGCAACGCAACGCAGTTCCGAATGGGCAGAGAAATTGCTCTGCTTTTGCATGTTTCTCTTCTTCTTATTCATTTTCTTTCATTTTTTTCTATATATTGTAAGAAAAATTCGTAGAGATACACTGAAAACATCCCCTCCCATTTCATACTTCAAGATAATAGTTGCATCTCCGAAATTATTTTCATTCATATTGTTTCGATGATAATAAATAGCAGATTTATTCTTTTTGATTTCTCCATTTCCATAGTCGTGTCGAAAAGTAATTTTCATACACTAAATTCATTTCACTGGTGGATAAAACTGCATGTTACTTCTTAACGTAGCCTGTCATCAAAAATGTACCTCGCGTAACGTCCAAGGAGCTTTTATATCCCTTTTTAAATAGGATTTTAATGGCTGATCTCGGATCCATCACTCAGTTCTAGACAGCACTATCCAAGCTGATAGCAAATTTCAGCCAGTATCGTCTCAAGAAAAGATTGGTGGTAGTATTCGCAGTTTTACTAAATTCACTATGAATGTTGCAATAATAGGTCCCTTCTCACCCCAAAGGTGCTAGCACGACATATTTACGTGACTAATGCCTCTTTTTATCAATAGCCTCCAGAACATCACTACGGAGATTTCCGTTAGGTCCAGTAGGAAACGTTCATCCAAAGAGAGTGTAAGAATTTGCTGAGATATTTTTCTTAGTATTGCAGAAATCGAGCTGAATTTGCAATATTACGAGGTCAAAGAATCAGCTCGTTTGTACAGAGAGTAGTCCAGCAGTGGCTCCGTGGTTGACCAAAAATCTTCTATTGTTTATTGAGAAAGGACAACCTTATTGGGTGGTAATAGAAGTGAATCACTCTTCAGAGTGGCAACGCTGAACAGCCGCATGCAAATGTGATCGGTGGATGTAAGATTGTTCTATGAAAATTGATCTTATCGTACATCCTAATTCACCTCATGCATACTCACTATGCTAAAATCTGTCTACACGACGCTGAAATGGCAGAAATAATCTTAATTGTACTCTAAGCTAAAGGCATTCTGGTCTCCACGAGAGGTGACTTTTCCTCTGAAATATGATCGCATAACTTTTGAAATTTGCAAATTCGAACTTAGAGGCTGATGGAACGATCGTCGAATGTTGCAGTCAAAAGTATCGCCGTGCAGAGTTCCCCTCCCTTATGGTTTCAAGACAAAGTACTAGGGAACAATTTCCATCTGACTGTATGAAAAAATAGTTTTTAAAAAAAGCTCTAAAAGGCTGTAGTTCGCATAAAATATATTGGAAAAGTGACATCTTATCAGAAGTTACCTTTTCAGAAGTACTGAACACCGTGGAGTCTTTTTCCGTCTCCAATTTTTGGTCCATTTGCTAATTACTTGTTAAGTAGTTGTTATAAATGTACTTCGCTAGCATCTTCTTTTTTCCACTACTTTAAGAAGCCTCATAAAGAGTTAAACCATATTTGAACAACATTTAAGGATTTTATCGGATAAAACTGGTATTGTACATAATTTTTATCAATTATTAATTATGCAAATGAAGGAAACCTTAGATTTGGAGAAATATGTGGTTATAAACGGTATGAAATCATGTTAGTCACATCAGAATTGCAGATAATCTCTCCTTCTCAGAGGAGACTGTGGAAACTCCATTGGCTATGAAGGTGTCACGATTCCCACGGTCATTATGGAGAAGATGCAGAAGATGGACTGGCCTCGCTGGGGGCAGAAATCCCACCGTCTGTCAGCATTTCTTAGTTCTTCACTCCTAAGCAAGTACCTCCAATGGCCGTCTTCATTCATTAGGCTGTTATATCATTGAGTTGTTTTCCCCCCATTTTCTTCCAAATGTTTAGAGTGATGTTTCCCTAATGAGATATATCACTATCCGAGAGGTTATGCTAATTGGAGGAGTTTTCTTTTCTTATTAAAAATTTTAAATATCTTGGTTATAATTAGCAAGAAAAAATTAGGCTGCTTCTTTGCAGTACGGTGGAGGTAATTATAGTCGAAAAATTGAAATTTTATTTTTGTTTTGATACAATTTATTTCGTCTGGCAGATAAAGGTATCTATAAAGGAAAGATAGATCAAAACAAAATGTGTGGAGAGGAATGCAATATGAGGAAAAATATTTGGAACTGAGAAGAGACTTCACTGCTGTCTCTAAAATAAGGAAACGAAAAAGCTAGGGAGATATATTTTCAATTTATCATTATTTTGATATTACTCTTTGAGACGTTATTGAAAAATCCTGTACAAGATAGGAAAGTAGCGCTAACTTATTTGTAAGCTGATGATGAATTTTGCTATTAATAAATGATAACCAATCATTCAAATTCTATTTCAGCAAGGAAAAGTCTTTGTATACCGTAATAGAGGAATGTATCATTTTAATTCATATAATTACCAAATTAAGCCTATATAATATATTACTTATATGTTTTACATCATGTTTTACAAACTTCTTTGCATATTACCACATTCCCATGTCATTTACTTTCCGTTTATTTCTTCCGAGATATTAAATCCAACTTTATCTTGGAAGATAATAACCGTAATGATGCTGTAGATTTAATTAGTTCAGCTTCCGAGCGTTTCTCTCATGGTTTTTTATAATGATATAACAATTTGTACAGGTGCATACAGAAAATTGATAATTTACAGTAAGCATCTAAGATAAGGTTCCCTCCATACAATTTAAACAGCCTAGATCTTATATTTTGCTATTATTATATAATTAATGATGAATAAATTTAAGTTTAATAAATCACGATTTTCACAAAATATTTAATGGCCTATGTTTTATTATGAATATAGCAAAAATGTTAAGCCCTTCAAAACAACTTTCGGAAAAAATTATAACAGCGTAAAATATCTGATAGGTTTGCAAAGGCGGTTGTGATTAATTTCCTTTGGCTCATGATTTATTGATCCCGGAGAGGGTTATTTCGCGTTGAGACTGAAAGAGAGGAAAGTTGGAAGAGCGAGAGGGGTGGTGAGGAAGGGGAGAAATTTGAAACCTGTTGCGTGATGGTTTCATATGTAAACGTGAAGAATACCAAGTTTAAATAGGCTTACGAATTTCCCTCATTTTGTTACTACCAATAGAGCTCTTTGACTTCGAATAATCAGTGAAAAGTACTCATTTATCAACGCTTAGTTAGATCTCGTACATTTGTATTCTTCATTTACTGTCAAATTTAGCGTGAGAATTTTATTGGAGGTATTGAGGTAAAACAGCATCAATCTTACTGGTTTACAAAATAAACATTGTTTAGTTTCATTTGATGGAAGAAAGTAAATAATTTGCAAAAATAGTCCAATACATTTGGAACTCCCAAATGGTAATTATTCCGATCTGACGCAGCAGAGTCAGCTCTTTTAAGGCGCATAGTGAGTGATCATTGTGTCGGACATTAAACACTAAATCCGTCCAACAAAAATTCGAATCGTTATTACAGCAACAAAGAGCCTTGGCGTTTGAGCCTTTCTATATGTTTCAGTATTTATAAGTACAAATACTTTTTCATTTAGAGATGTTACAATCCAAAATACTGCATCTGAATTTGCCACTTTAGTGCTTGCAAAAGAGTACATATTGAGAATGTAAATTTAACAGATTTCTGAGCATATATAGTACTGGAGTTTGGTCTTTGACTTTGTCGTAAAATCTCATCGAAAGAAACTCAAATAGCGACTTCCTCACCTTACCAAGGATTTCATGAATATTCATTTCGTTATAATTTATGAATAATAGCAGGAAACTATGGAAATGTGTCGCTATTTGCCTTTTCTACATCTGTATTTGACTCTAAAACATTCGGAAATAAATAAAGCATAAATGTACTGCACGGATTGTTGCAGGCTGTTCATACGAGAGAGGTATATTTATGACGTGAAAATGTTTCTTTGTTGAAATAAAAATATCGCTTAGTTTGAAGTTGTGGATTATAATCCTGTTGAAGTTGTTGTGAATTATAAACTCGATAAAAATTTTGGGATACACAATCATCGCACTTTATAGATCCAGCGTTAAATTCCGCAATTTAATGGTAGAGAAATGTATAATTGAGTTTTACTGACAAAGTTCCACGACCATGGATTATTCTATCGATCGGATAGTTTTAAATAAAAGCTGGCTTCCAAAGTTAGTAAATGGCGAATGGTTGACAAAGTGAACAAGGGAATGGACACATGCATCATATTTACTCCAGTGGAAGGTCCGAGGAAAACGCGTAGAAAATGAAGGAGATTAATTTTGATTCAATTGGGGAGAATATAAATGAGACGCCTTCTATTTTGGCCGTCGGAGGACAAGGAATAAATCTTGAAGGAAGCTTATGATCGCCTACCATGTAATACGGTTCCCTTTTATTGATCGTTGCGACGGTATTGGGCCGTCCATACGATAAACAGGGAGGTAACGAGGCTCCCTGGGGTAAACGAGCCATAGTCTTTGGAACCCACGCAGAATGAGACGAGAGAAAGAAACCGTTCGGAGTAGATAACGATACGACTCACTTTGAAGTCCGACGGAGCCTTTGTGGGCCCAAGGATTTGGGGAAGGAAAATTCGTGGAAGATTTGAAAGAGAAAGGAAGGATTAAGTTAGACGATGGCTCGAATTTCCTCGTCTGAGGTAAACTTTTTCGGTGCTCTTTGTATCGGAACAATCGTGCAATAATTGTGATCGGAAGGTTGACAAGGACATTCGGTAAGGGTTTTGGGTCTGGATGGTTTTGGGAATATTTAAAATTGATTTTAACCATAATTAATAGTATTTTAAATATTTTTAGAGTTCGTTCCCTTGGCCAGTTCCGATGGGGAGTGTACTATTACCACCGGTCTTGAAATTAGGTGAGTGTATTTATATTTGTGATTGTCCGATTGCTTGATAGCGACTGTCCCGCAGGTTCGGAACGGAAAATGGACTTGATCTGGTAACATAGCATTTTCGTATTTTTAATTATACGAGTATGCGGTGTATTTTCGGAGAGAATCGTTAATAATTTAAATGGTAGGGTAGCTATTCCGTTATTTGTAATTTAATCGCTCTTTTTCCAACATTTGTATTTACAAAGTAGATTATTTTACATTAACAACAAATTACCATTCATTGATCGTGAAATTTTCAGCTTTAATGCTTTGCCTTATTAAGTTTGTAATGTTAATGCGTTGAGCGTTTTGAATGTCAATGCAGAACACCATTTGGCTTCGCTAATCTAGCACTCATTTTGAGAGATACATCAAAAGGGAACCCAAGAACTTTTATTATAAAAAACTCGGACCCCCAGGTAGCCAAGTGGGCTACGCGTTCGATTTTGGTTGAAGCAGTCAAAGGTCGATTCCCGAAGGGGGGCCCATACTTGAGAAATGACCTAAGTTGTCGAAGCAATTTTAACAGTAATACCACCACCAAAAAATCAACAAAATGTTTTAGAATCTCCACAACATCAAAGGGAAGATGCTCATTTCTATAGGTTCGGCCCGCTCAATCATCACCAGGTGCCACTAAATAGAGAAACAAAATAAAAAATACGGACATTTATTTACCATCATCAAAAAACGTATTACTTGTATTTGGTAAATACATGCAGTATAGTATAATGTACCTCATTTTCATGGGCATCTATAATGATCTTTCCCGAAACCTTTTTTATTCTACCATTTTGGTAGACGGTCGAACTCGTTCTCCCAATACTCGAATAATTTCTCGCAAAGGTATGGCGCCCGAATGGTTACCTAAAGAATCTCGTATTGGATCAATATGGGGGACTTCTTCTTAGCAGAGATGGACAGAAAGGACGCCAAGGAAATGGTAAAGAGTTCCATTTGTGCCGAATCTGGAGGAGGGAGGGTTTCCAGGAAGGGCCTGACGAACAGGAGGCTGAATAGAGACATGACTATGGAGAATAACGGTCCTCCTAAGAGTCGCTCGTGTTTCTGCTTGGAAGGTCCTCAAAGGGATTTGCTCCTTCAATACTTTGCTTTTTTCGTAACGCAATCGATGGAATCCGAAAGAAGGAGATAAGTCCCTCGTTTCAGTACAAGCGACTCGAGATGACGCTTTTATAATCATTAAGGATTGCTTCCAAAATTCCTTCAATTTTTGATTTTATATTAAAAAACCCTCATTGTCAATTAAAGATAATTCCGTGCGCTGAAATAAGCGTAGTCGATGAAAGGTCGATTCGAAAGATTTCTAATACAATATTCTCTGCTTCCAGATATTTTCTGAATTTTAATTTTGTTCATTTGATAAAGTTATGGTTGATATACACTATTTCTTATCCACCATAAGAATGAATAGCGATATAATGCTTTTCTGATTCTGATGTCATTGACCCTTGGCGGCCCAATAACAAGTTCAACTCTGCAGAAGAGTTCGCTGTTAACAGCTCAAACTTATCTCCACATATCATGTCGCTTCTTTCTTAATCTGCTTCCAAATTGAGTATTTTCTTCCTTCGGAAAATGTAAAATTGTATTTTTTTAAACTTCATTTTACTAACTCTAAAATTTTTTATCAGTTTTGGAAAAAAACAAAGCGATGTTATTTCACCTTAGCCAGAAATTATCTGAATATACGGCGAGTATATAGGATTCAGCGGATGAAGTATAGCCGCGAACTGGAGAAAGTCCAGCGCAAAGCGCTACACGATATTAACTATAATACGATTTTTTATAAAATGCTACGATAGAAAAGCAAGCTTTAAGTAAATGCTCTCAGACGCAGGTTGGAAATCCTTGAAAGATTAGAAGTTAGGCTGCGATTGATTGATAAATTCTGAGGAAGTACATTTGCGGAAGACGTAAATGGTATTATGCAAACCCCCGGTACATCGACCGATCCGACAATGAGCGTAAAATAAGAGAAATTGATGCGAGGACAAGTTGTCTTTGGGACTCTTTGCGAGGGAAAGTTGTTATCGCGAACGATATATGACAACAACAAGCTATAGAGGTGACTCGAACGTTCGATGTGTACACCCCCTGCCACACGTCGAAAGAAAGGGCATTCGTTATATATATATATATATATATATATACCCC
>KZ308354.1:670053-738620 GCA_000376725.2 Ladona fulva | reverse complement strand
ATTTACAACAGATTAATGTTCACTCGTCCTCGCTGTGGGAAACGTTAAATCGCTTCGCTCAACTTAATGTTGGCACAGTTTCCAATTTCCACAGTTTCAGATTCAATTCCAAGAGATGAGAACCATTGACCCGTATACCTCGCTACAGATCACCGAAACGTAAATTTAAAAATAAACGACGGAATGATTTCAATCGACTCCTCGCAGGTTACGTACATACAATTAGAGTGAATCCGAAATTCAATTAGCACCAGAAAATCTGAAGATGACATTTTCCTTATTGTCTTCTCCAACATACTCAATCCCCGATCGAATTAAGTCTTTGTCAAGCGTTTCCAAACTAACCTATCTTTTTCTGGGTTTTCGAATAATATTTCACCAAACTACCCGGGATCCGAGCAATAAAATGCATTACTTAATGGAAAACTAAGATTCAAATGAGGATTCTTAGTTGAAGAAGTTTTAGTTAACTAAGAGTAATTAATTTTTTTTAACAAATGTAGATATCTCTATTGGTTCAATAAATGAATTCACTAGTGTGACATCGTCAAGGAGTTGTTATTCCTACGGATTCGAAATTTCAGTTATATAGTTTCAGAATATACTTGTCGGAATCAGTGAAAAATAGTGCAACTGTCATTATTACTTTAATTTATTCTTCAAATTCGTTAAAAGTTTCTACTCAAAAATTATAAATAGCAGCCTAAACTTTAATTTGTAATTCGCTGTTGAGATGGTTACACTTCCCATGGAGAATGAGGGCGGGAAAGGAATGGATTGTAGGAGTTCTAGTCGGGCGTTTTTATGAGTAATAAATAATTTTTAATCTCATGGGAAGCCAGTTTTCGGCCGGAAAATATTGTATCGCAACATTTCAATTTCGTTTGCATAAATATCTCTATTTCATCGTTTTGCTCATCCCACATTGACCCAAATTTTTATCCTGATGCATGATATGTTCATTTGCCCAACGTTTGTTAATAAAAGGCTATGAAGAGTGCAAAACAGTGAAATATGTGTAATTAAAGGACTTTCTGTCCTTCCACTCAAGAATATATATCTATATATAAAGCAGTTCTTTGTTAGTAAGCAATTATAAAATACTGTTTGTCACATATAATTTATATATCTTCTATTTCTTATTATCATTCATGTGAAAAGCATGAAAAGAATTTTGTAGTTTCATTTAAATAAATAAATATTTTTCTAAGAGAAATTATTCAGAATTTAAATGACTTTGATTCCACTTGATATTTATGCAAACGTTCTCTTATTCACGCATTAAACATGCATTTATTTTAGATTTTAAAGTCTTAATTTCTTTTCATCCTTACCTATAGGTTGTATTATGTCTTATGTAATTGGATAGTGTTTCAGAAAACTCTCTGATATGATTTTTTTCAGTATTAATTATAATTACTCCGATAACTTCATAGTAGGAGGTTCTAGTTTGGGATGCCCAGGTGAACTATGCCTCTCGAGGCAGAATGAATATTGTTTTTGAGCCGATATGCCATTGGACGGCCTGCGATGGATGTTCGCCGGCAAATATGATGAGGCAGCTAATCGAATCAGTGAAAGTGAGAGAGTTTGTATGCGAGAGTGGCGCAGAGCAAACTGACGACGAAATTCCCAATAATTGTGAGACAAAAATCTCAAAAGAGAGAGATCGATAAGCTTTATTCCTCTTGTCAAAGTTCTGTTGCTTTTGATAGACTATTGGAATGCGAACAGAAAACTTTAATTCCCGGAGTCAATGAAAATGGAGGTATGAAAAAAATGAATACATTCCAGGGAGATCTGGTGGAACTTCATAACGATGAAAGTATTTATTTCAATACGTGTTGAATATACGTATTGAAATAAATACTTTCATCGAGGTATGAGAAGCTAGATTTGATATTGCGGGAGTTTTGAATTAAACGTAGGCTTAGAAACGCGTGTAAATTGCTCTTATTCCTCTTTCGTCATGAAGAGCTAGCACAGAGTTGAGCCCGAAATTGTGGATTTTGAAAAGTAAGCTATTTTTGTGGATATATTTTTGACCAATAATTGTTGATTAAGTTTGATTTAAGTAAATATGTTCCTTGTTAATAGGAAACTTTATAAATACCATAATATAGGATATATTTATATACAATCAAAGATTAAAATCCTACTCTAAATTTGAATTGGATGGGACACCTAACGATTTGTTTGATTATATTTCATTAAAATAAGCGCTAATGTTCGCTACATTTGCGGAATTTGCTAGAACTATATATATTTGGAAATCCTGCTTAGGATTCATTCAGAACCACCGAAAACTCCTCCACATTTTTCCCGTTAATAATTGATTGATTTATAACAAAACCAACGACTTGAAAGAGAGAGAATATTTAAAGATTAAATAACATTCACGAAGTTAATGCCAACCTTCGATTCTGCTACATATTTGGACTTAGTCCAGTCTATTCACTTTTTCATACGTCTGTATATATCCTAAATCTCTATGGAAACTTACAAAACAACATCCCGCAAAAATTATAAAGATGCCGCATATTGTGAGAAGAATATCAACCGGTTGGAAAGACAGGGACATGGCGGATGCAAATCACGAAGTTCGTACATGCTTGCGAAGCTGATCAGAAGAGCAGAGCTTTAATCACAGGGGAAGGTGGAATAAATTGACTCAGAGAGGAGGACGGTGGGGTTTAACGTTTGACTGCAGGAAGTGAAGGGGAGAAGTGAAATTGAAGGTAGAAATGGAAGCTGTCAGGATTCTAACGAGTAGAGAGCGACGGAGCTAGATTGGCCGTAAAACAAGAGGTTGACTTCGAAACGAATTTCAGGAGTTGGGGCAAAGTAAAGATAAACCGAAGGCTATGAAGGAAGAAACGGCCGGTATATAAGATAAGAGAGTCTTTGGGAAGGCGGAGGGGATATTGAGGGGAGAGGATATGGAGAGGCAACATTTTTATTCTGAAGTTCAGCTATAGAGTGAATTTCAACTGTTAAACTTCAACATGTCCGTAGTGATATGTTGTCAATGAGTCCATGGAGATCACCACATTAATATGGATTCTTAATAATGATCGAAATTTGTCATTCAGAGAAGCATTATGGTCGTCAAATCCTAATTACGCTTTTATCTTCGGCATTTAATTTGTACTGAGATTGATGTAGTATTTTCATTGTTATCTATTACTAACTGTACGAGGGAGGGATGGAAGGAAAAAGAGTAACGAAAACGGCGAATGATGAGTGTGTGAGTGGCAACAAACGTGGAGGAAGACAGAGATGAAGCAGATGGAATACGGGGGATGAAAAGAGAAAGATAAGAGACATACGAGTCAGAAAGACTGGAAAGGGATAATGTGGAAGCAGAAATCGTGCAAAACATATACCTGAGGATAGTCAAATACAGAACAGAATCGACCACTTATATTGCACTGAAATGAAGTGAAAATCAACTTTTTGGCAGTTTTTGAGTTCGTTTCTTCACTAATAGGCAAATATGACGCAGTATTGTTTTAGTTAAAAGAATATTGATTATATACGAAAAGAAATTAAAAATCTCTATGAAATAAATAAAACTTAAACTTTGAAAATGTATGGCCAGTTCGAAATATAGTTTTGTTTTAATTTTTCGAAAAGTAAGAGGTGATTCGCAGTGCTTTTCAAAGTACATACATTTCCCTCTAAATCCCATACGTTGGTTAAGAAAGTGATGGACGTACTGTTAAAAGAGTTCACTCGGTAAATTCACCCATCTGGAAAGCGGACTTTTATAGAAAGTGCTTTTCCCGTACGTGTCTCGCAAAAGGTTAATGGCAAAGTGGACTTCTCCCCTTCAGACTAACTACGGACCGAGGTCAGTCGTTAAAATAAGTCTTGACGTAAATTGAAATTTTCCATTTTCGGTAGATTTCGCCAAATGATTTGGCGAATTGATCTATGAAATAAGTCACTAATGTTTTATCGTTTGTAAAATTTGTTTTCTTTCTCATCTGATCATTTGTCTTGAAATGTTACCCATAATGTTAGCAACAATCTGCCTTTAGTATCCTGTTTATACTAAATTCAATCCGTATCCACTTTAGTAGATATCCTTTCCCTTAAATCAACCTTCCCCTCCTTTGCGTACGTCATTCTTCCTTTGTTTACATCTGTATCTCCTTCTCCACCCAACCCACCTTTCGGCTTTGCCATTTCTGCTTGTTTCCTTCATCATCTCCTGCTCTTTTCCATTATTCCTCCTCTCATTCTATATATACTTCAAACTTTTACTTTTCAAGATCATTTCTCACGCTTAACTCTTCAAAATTTTCTGTTCAAACTCTGTGATATTACTACCAGCACTATATTATCTCTACCAATTTTCCCCATTCCAGAACTTGCATTTAGTTGTTACAAAATTCCTAAGTCGACAGTTATCCTTTAATTTATATGTTCTCCTTTTTTCCTTGTATTAACTCGGTATTCGCCAAATGTATATCTCATGTATACTTCCATTACGATTTTTAGTTTCACTCTCTTTAAAGAAACAGTCGATCGACTGGTTTCTAGAACATTCCCCAATACTTTCTGTTTAATGTATCTTTTATTTTGCTCACAATTCTTAAATTTTGAACGTCTCCAATCTTCTCGATTCATCTCATTCCTCTTCTTTTTAAGTATTCCCAGTTTCCTTCTTATTCTGTGCATTCTGATTAAGCCAATCCGACACTGTATTTTCTCCCAGTAAGTTTTCTCTCTTTTGGTTTTTCCTCAATTTCCTTTCCTCCTAATCTCATTGCTTAGTTCCTCATTTTTCTACATATCAGTCAACTTTCCCTTATTTATTCGGTTTGTTTGGGAATTGAATCTTTCTACCCTTTAGAGTTCTTCTTAAAGTTCCAAGTTTTTTACTTTTGTATGTGTTTATTACATATATTCAGCTTTAAATTTTCAATCTCACATTTATTTATCAATCATTAAAGCACAGAGAATGCTGGGCTTTATTACTAGAAACACAAAAACTTTAAAAATATGCGAACTATTAAAATACTGTATTGCTTTTTAGTTAGGTCTATACTTGAATTATCTTCCCCAGTGTGGTCCCCTTACTACTCAGTTCGCGTTAAAGCTCTTGAAAGAATTCAGAATCGATTCTTAAAATTGATTAACTTTAAATTAGGTATTGAATTTAAAGATATCTCCTATCCTGAAACCCTTTCCATTCTCAACTTGTCTACTTTACAAAACAGACGCATAATATCAGATTTAATATTGTAGCTTAAAGTAACTCAGGGTGATGTTAGATGTCCAGACCTCCTTTCTAAAATTCAATTTTGTGTTCCATCCTATTCCTTAAAATTTGGTCACAATTTCTTTATAGATGCTCACTACACTATTTATTATTATTATTAAGTATTATTCACCATTATCCCGTATCCAACGATTTGGTAATTCAATTCTTTTCAGAAATTCCATTGATATATGTATTACATGTGTTAGAGATTTTAAGACTAATCCATGAGTTTATTTTATCTTGCAATGTTCTCGATTTATATTTCTTACGATCACATGTATTAGTATTTATTTTATATTGTAATATTCTTGATTTACATTTTACTATGATCATACTTATTGTATTTAACATGTTATCTAATGATATTTCTAATAGGTTCAATTTGTTTTATAATGAATGTATGTATATTTGCAAAGAACTCTGTACTTGTTCCCTAATTGTAAAGGGAGTTTCCCGTAAATTATAAAAAAATAAATAAATAAATATACTATACACACATGCTCGATGTCATAATCGGATGCCTTATATAACATAATCCGTTATGTGCAAACAACTTGCATTTAATATTGGATGAATTGACGTTAACATATTCCTCTTCAATTGAAATTGTTTTTCATTTCTTTACTTGAGCTGCATTTCCTTACCTTCGTCGTAATGTGACTGAAATTTTCCCTATTTCCATTTGCGATGTATTATTTATTCTTTTTTTTCATGTATTTCTTCAATATCTTTCCTTTTATTCCCATTTCGCCAATAGTTCCATTCCCTCACCAATCTCTCCCAATGGACATTCTCTTTCATCCACTTAAGCTGTCATTCGTCCCTTAACTCTTCCTGTTTACCTCATCTACTTCTCTCTATTTACCCTCTCTCTCTCTCTTTCTGCATGCCCTTTCCTTACTCTCCCCTTTTTCACGGTGCATTATCTCTCCCTTTGGTCTCTATTAAATGAGCCTCCTTCTTTCAGTCACTCTGGACCACATTGCCTCGGCACACACTCCCTCGTGGGGGAGACACCGGTCTTTTTTCACAGCGAATCGTCACCGGTCTCCTTTCCATCTCTCCGGAGTTTTCATCCTCATAAGCAAACACCAGAGGGCAGCCATATATTCTCTCTGATATTCAGTTTCGTTCCGAAAGGATTTGCTATTTTTTGAGCAATGTGATACATTCCGTCTGCTTTCGATATCTTCCCATTTTGCATCACTCTATTTCCCTTGACAAGAGAGCGAGGCACGACTGTTTGTCTTCTCGGTTTCTAAAAATAAGAGTTGGCCTAAAAATTCAGCATTCGATGTCGCAACGGGAACTTTCAACTGAGTATAATCTGGAAGTCACTTTTGACGAAGAGGTAATTTTTTTCTAGATCATTTGCGTCTAGTAAAATTCCAGAGTGATTTGAAATGCTAGAAAACGGAATCCAGAGCAGCCTAATATACAGTACTCCCTTCATTGAAATAAACATATGCGGTATAAATGTAGCCTACAACAACAGAAAAGCTAAGATGATTGTTTTTGGAAATTTCTTTCTATACACCATAAATCAATAGTGCACCGTTTTATGCTAGATATGTGTAAAAATTAATAGATCTTGTAAGCATGGCTCGTACAAAGTAGGATCTGAATACGTAAATTATCTTTTATTGATATAATATTTAACGAAATTTCATAATATTGGTAATGTGTATATTATTGTCGGGTACTGATCGATTATTATCGGAAATCTTTCCTTTAATTCAAGATTTAAAGTTAAGAGTAAGCCAAAGGATAAAGAATTTTAAGGCACATCCTTTAAATTAAATAACTTTTCCGAGATGGGTGAGATTTTTCTTCTGGTCTTTTCATTGCTATTTATTTAAAATTCCTCTGAACTTAGTGAAAAAAGAATGGAATTGTTTCAAATATTATCAGCAACGTTTTTTCGTTTCAGTCCTTGTGGTGAGCGTCTAAAACCCTTATTAACATTAACGAAACATTTGTCTGTTATATAGTCACCTTATATTTATTTATGTCATTGCAAAATCGGGGGAGACCGAATCAGTAATGAATAAACATTTAATAAATTTCCATTAAGACTTAAAAGCAGAGTTTTTTGTTGGTCTGAAATCATATGTGGGATATACATATCCAATTCATGGATGTGGGCAAATTGACTGAAATGATGTTTTAGGAGAATGGTAATTGTTCTAAAGGGAGACAAAGGTACAAAAAGGTAATGTTCTTACATCTTAAAAGAAAGAAAACCGTAACTTCCACAGCAGATTTGCATTGATTAGCATCGTTTACGAGTTGACAGCTTCTGATTGTCATAACTGAAATACTGAAGAGAAGATATGTGCTTTAAAATTCCGAAGATTTCATACATAATTGCGATTAAACAATCGATAATTTATCAAAACTAATGTTTGAATAGAGGTAGTTTTGAACTTCACGCATAACTTGGAGTATGTATACAATTCTTAATAGAGAAGTAACTTAGCTCAGGAAATTCAAGAAAGGAAATATATATTCGGAAATAACTTCAATAAGAAGACATGGATTTGGAAATTAGAAAAATATCTTGAAATTTCAAGGATTATTGGAGTCTCTAACTAATGAATATTAGTCTAACTCTCACATACAATTAAAAGACATTTAATTTATCAATGAATTCTAACTTTAGAGCTACATTAATATCCTCAAATATATAGTGAGGATATTATTTTCTTAGGAAATTCCACTTCTCCGCAATTACTGCCTTTATTCATTCGTTAGCTTTTTTTTCTATGCCGAATACAAATCTTTCTAAACCCTCGCCTCCATTTTCTTTCTTCTCTGTTAGAAAAAAGATGGGATTATCATGAAAGCTTGCCATAGTTAACAAAAGCTTGCTTTAATTCTGCAATACCAGAAATAAGTAAATATTAAACATTGAAATTGAATGAAATCGAACTCATAAAATAACTAACAATACTAATTAAAACAAACCTAATATATATTAGGTTTGTTTTAATTAGTATTGTTCATTAACCGATCAGCTCCTTCTCGGGCAGGTCCTTTTCCTTCTCTCCCCCACGACTGTCTCATTTCCCCTTTTTCATAGGGAATCCTGGGAACTTCCCCTACCTATTTTCGTTACCTACCATGTTACATTGCCTCCCAATTCAATTGGAAATTTTTTTTTTTACACAGAATAAATTTACAATTTAATTTACAGCATGAAATAACCGACATACATGAAATATAANGCGGTTGAATTCTATTCCTATACAAGTCTTGTAGTTAATACAGATTTTCCTCAGGAAAACAGTTAATCGTGAAATATGTCTTAATAGAAATGAGAGACATCTTTCATGTACTTACGAATGAACTTCTACTTTCAATTTCATTTGAACTTTCATAATTCTTAATGATTATTTTTTTTCGATAACATTTTTTGCCCCGTGTCTGAAAATAGCTATTAGAAACCTAGAAAATGTGGGGTAACCCTAAGCTGCAACCTTTATACTGAAACTCATTAATCATTATGAATTCTAAACCTTATTCTTCCTATAATATGCGGAAATTCTTTTGTATACAAGTAAATCAACATGCATCAAGTATTCAAAACATTGGAATGGTAAAATGGAAGATTATCATATTTGACTTTTATGCACACTTAAAGGCTAATATTTTTAAAGTGATAGAAATTCAGTGTACCGAAAGATATGAAAATGCAGAAAAGCATCGACA
Organism: Ladona fulva; assembly: GCA_000376725.2. Classification (NCBI taxonomy): domain Eukaryota; kingdom Metazoa; phylum Arthropoda; class Insecta; order Odonata; family Libellulidae; genus Ladona; species Ladona fulva. The sequence goes on along the minus strand of KZ308354.1, from coordinate 729,637 downwards.
GATAAATAGCAAAATAATAGGATCCAAAACTTGTTTTCATTTGCAATGGTCACCTTTTCTTGTGTGTAGCCTGTTTATTAAACCGCTGCGCTTTATTATGAATGCCTGTTTCTGGAAATAACTCCTTAAAATATCTTTTTGTTAAACCCTTACATATGTCGCGTCTCGAAAGCTGTAAGCATCGAATATTTTCTTGTAATAAAGGTATTGTAAACTTTTCACTGTTATATTTCTTGAATGCAAATCTACTTGAAAACCATGAACTTTCTAAAGACCTTCTTTTTAAAATTCTAAGTGCTCTATTTAATCCTCTAACATGATTTTCCTTCCATCCAGCAATCGTAGCTTAGATTTTCATCCCCTTCTTTCAAGGATTCCCAACCTGCGTTGGAGAGCATTTTTGAATGGAGGTGTAAATGTTCCATAAGAATCCTCCGAAGCCCAATTCTCGATGTGATAGAGAAGAACCTTGAAGTGAGCCTTGGTAATGTGATTTGCGCCTTTTCCGATCGTTCTTCTTTTGTCTTCTTCTGCCCCCTCTCGTATCATCTCGTTTCCACTCTCCGGAATGGACTCGAGAAAAAAGGGCATTTGCGCCTAAAACGAGGGCGGACAGGTATCCCTGGCAGTGGCTTTCAAGGTCCCTTTTGTCGTGAGAGTGAACGCGTGCGCCGTGGATTACAAAAGGGCCTTGTCAAATGAGGGCGCTGATGAATTGAAATTCGAGCGACGTAATACGCATAGCGAAGGATGTTGATCTCCTGTGCCGAAAGGGTTTCGTGTCGGGAGAGCGCGTAAACCTGTTCATCGGACATAGTCGATGACTCTATCAAAGATTTCCGCTTCCTTTAATGAGACTGAAGACCATCAGAATCGGTGCTATGATTCTGTGGTCATCGCTTTTAGATATTACCCTTATCATTTTCCCCAAAGCATTGAAACCTACGAACAAACCAGAGACGAACTGAATCTATGAATTCCTAAAGTGTATGTTTTCTTACTACAAAGTTACTTAATAAATATATGACCTTACCTTAATTCTATGCCAACAACAGAGCAATTTATTGAAAACTTGTAACTGTTTTCTAAATACAGTAGAGTCTCGATTATCCGAGAGAAGTTAACATGAACCAGGGCCACCTCTAATTGTCGGACAAAATTCGGATAACACGTAAATTATGAAATTGACACGCTATTTTCGTGTCTTTCCATAGTACGACGTGTATTGATATACCTGTACGTCTATTTTCTTGATGCAGTTCTCCCTTCATTCTCCAAATATCTCCAGATTATTATGCCGACGTTTGCTTGTTTATGCTTAACTGGTGTGTTGTAGTTACAGCGAAAGTAATGTAAGTTCTGTGTCGGTACAATTGCATGTAAATGAAAAAGATTAAGAAAATCAACTTGTTTAGGCATTACTTCGTGGAAGGCCATCACATAATAGAATAGGAAAAACTTTGTAATTCTTCCACATGTCATTTAATGCGACCGGTTTCGCTAGTGGTCTAGCATCTTCAGGCAGGATTCTGGCCACTATAGCCTATGAGCGTAAAATCGGAGATATTGATGCGAAAACGTATTGGTTTAAATTTCATTCCTTCAGCGAACGATAGGATTGAAATAATAGGTAAATTGTGCTTACACCACCTGATGTGCAGTAATTAGCGGCATTAAGAATACTGATATAGATGTAGATGAATTGTGTTGTTTTGAATCAGCATATGATATAGCACCAAGACATTTCATTTGGTGAATTAAAATTAAAGATAAAATTGTAATAACTGGTCAACCAAATCGATGTTGAAAAATGTTTTGCTTCAATGTGTACCAGGACCAAAAATATGGTCGAAAATAATTCATAAATTTTATTTAAAATTAAATCTGTCTTTCGTGGCAACTAAAATGAACGAATTCGCAAGCACTCTTAATATACATGCTAAAATTACCCATCTATCATATTTTTCACGTTTTATTAATCATAGAAATATAAGAAAATGTATTCAAAATGGCTCTACCTGTAGAATTGAGAAATATAATTTAATGCCAAACTTAGTAGCGAACAGGATGCAATCATGAGCAGAATGCTTGTTAAAACCAGCTCAGGAGGTTTCAGATGAATTACTTCATAGCTACAGGTGTTAGATTCTATGGAATTCGTTTCCATAGAGATGTCGCACGAAGCGCGCCTCCTTTGTTAAGGGAACAGGATATGAAACCGAAGGAAACAAACCGAAGCACATTTTTACATGCCATTGAGTTCCCCCACTTTGTTACCGAAACTCGGAACGAGGTGCTCAGGAGCGCTCTCCCGAAAGAATAATGAACCCTCGCCAAAAATTTAAAAATGCAAAAACTCCTTAATGAGAAACTGTGTGTTTTCGAAATATAAATCCGTCACGCCTCTTTTTTTCCGATGAGATTTTGATGAGGAAAACAGCGGCTTCACTAATGGATATCCTCGCACATTTTGCTGGATAATGTTGAATGATGGCTGTTTTCAGAGATTTTGGAGAAAGGACATCCAAACTCAAAGGAATTAAAATTGAGAGAATTGCTACGTCTGAGAATGGGAGACCCAAAAAGAACGCATTAAGAAATAAACATAAAGAAATGAGGGAAAATCACTAAAATTTTAGGTGTTGTGAAGGGCACAGATTGACGTAAGAGACGACTAAAAAGGAATAAATTTCTTTCGGTTCAGGATTAACCCCAAGAGAAAGAAGGTCAGAGGGAAAATTCACTCGGGTGAATTTTACTTCTTATTGTACCGATGCATTTTATAAGCCAAATTTGAATAGTGGGTAGCCAAAACAAAAATTTTAATTAAGGATAAATAGAGGTTTATTATTGTTCTACCTCAGACTACACAAAGAAGTATGGAACGATGTATGCTTGGAATCACAAGAAGAGACAGGAAACGCAACACCTGAGTTAGGAAGATGACAGGAGTGACAGACATCATAGATAAGGTAAAGTCACTGAAATGGATGCGGGTTATCCATGTTGCGAGAAGAAACGACAACCGATGGACATCAGCAGTTCTGAACTGGATACCAAGAGATGTGAAGAGACCAAGCAGAAGACCAAGGGACCGATGGAATAAAGACATAATTCAGTATTTAGGGGTAACATGGCAACGAGAGGCTCAGAATAGAGAGAATTGGAAAGCGCTCGGGGAGGCCTATATCCGACGTCGGATTGAAAATGGCTGATAGTGATAATTATTATCATTACAAATGTAAGTCCATGGGTTTCCGCGGTGATCGGTTGTTCCCATGATGTCTTCCGGGTTCCACCGCGATGACTGAAGCTGTAGCGACGACGTTTCGCCTACGTTGCTGTAGGCTTCTTCCGGTCGAAGAAGCCTACTGCAACGTAGGCGGAAACTTCTTCGCTACAGCTTCAGGCATCGCGGTGGAACCCGGAAGATATCATGGGATCATAACAAATGTTGTTAAAAGTTTATTTTGATCCTGAAATTCCTGAAATAGTTCGTTGGGAACACGTATCTTGGCAGTTGGGTTTACATGAATTTAAATTTAAATGAGATTTAAATGAAAGAATCTAAATTACCAAATAGTGTTACAAAATGCAAAAAAGATAGATAGAGGTTCTATAACGAGAAAAAGATTCTGTCTTACGTGAAAAAAAAACTAAACTTTAGGTTAAAACTAAACAACTTTGTGTTTAATGTTTTATCCAATCATTATGCTACACAATTTGATTCACAGTCATTTAACGAAATAACAATATTGAGTGGAGGTATAAAAAAATCAACGAGATACTGCAACGTTTTCACCACTCATTACAGTACTGCTTCCAAATAGAAAAAAATACAAATAAATTTCTTTAAACGAAACTTAAGAAGCCATTCCATTCAATGGATCTATGGCGACATCTTTGCACCAGTGCCAGAGGTGTTGAGCGTCGCCTCTGCTCTTCTTTCTCACATCTCTTCCACGGAGATTCACTTAGAGGAAACTACTGTGTCTGTAGTTTCAGGTTCAGTGTCAGATGACCATCTAGGCGGATTTAGCGCATCCCATCGAGGTCTATTGAACTCCACTTCCACCAGTCTCTTCTTCAGCCCAGTCAGGGTGGTGACTCGATTAACTTATTTTTCAAGAGCGCTTCAATGTCCGCTCTTATTGCTCTGAACGGGTAGCAGAGACATTTTAGTGCTAGGTATACTCTGACCAGGTATCTCCTGCCGTCTCTCTTGAGGTTCACCTCGGATCGTCCTCTTCCGAGAGTACCTCCCTCCCGATTGGCTCCCTTCCATGTCATACTTTCTGTTGTCCTAGGTTCAGGGACAGTTAGTCGAAAGACAGCCAGTCGATGGGACTACCCGTCGCTAGAATTTTCATCGCCGAGACAGCTAGTCGAAAGACAGTTTGACAAAGGGACTACTTGTCGAAATACTATTCGTTGCCGAGTCAACTCGTCGACGGAGGGGAATATTATTATTTATAGTAAACTTATCGGTGAGTTATTATCATTATTGTGTATTAAGTTAAATATTCATCATGATAACTCAGCGACGAAAAGTCTAGCGACGGGTAGTCCCATCAACCGGCATTCCTTCGACCAACTGCTACTGAGCCGTTGCCGTAATTGCGCCATCACCGTCAGTCACAAAAACACTCGGCAGGCATACAAACACAGCACCACATTACATTCACACACAAAAGGAAATAAATCAGTCCAATATATTCATAAAGAAAATGCAAAACAAATACTGTTCCGGTTTGCAAACNTTTGTAAGTGGTAGAGAGAAAGTGAAAGATACCAAGGAGATAAGAAGAAAAGAGTGTGGAGAAAGAGGAGTGTGGAAGAAAGAGTGTGGAGGAGGTATAACAATTGTTTGAGGTTTAAAGCACTCCGACAGCCGTTTTGCGTCTACAATCGGAGACCAAAACAAGGGGAAAGAAATGCATTAGAGGGATTAGATCTTGAGATCTTGAAATAATAAGTTTGCAGTATGCAAGCAACTTTTACTCGTATTGTTAAAAGATTTCTCTAGAACTGAGGATTTTACGGAAGTTGGTTGATCCATCCGTATTATTCTCTTTCTTTATGCAAGGTAATTTCTTATTCCATTTGCTGAATCTGAAAATTCGTCTTCTCATACACAAGTTCCACCCTTTTTTCCTATGAGTATTCTAAGTGAGATTCTTTGACATGTGGCATGGGAAACTGGTTTTCCGAAATTATTTTTAGATTTAGATTTATACCTCACAAGCCGCCAGTGGCTTATGGCAGGAGGTGCATTAACACTAAAGACCTGGCCCAATCCATCCTGTTCGCTTCTCTTATGCTCTGCGCAAAGAACGACCAGAAGCATTGTTCTCATTTGTCTTCCTTCTTTTTGGGTATCGAGACGATCATAGTTTCACGTAGGTCCATGCACTCTCTTCTGCTACGTAATTATAACAGTCAATTTTGTTCTATTCATTCATAGCTTTACTTTCTAACATTTGTATAGGTTTCTATGGCATATTCGCGATTGCTTTTAACTTCCTCATTTGAAGGCCTTTGTTTACTGCTCCAAATTCTGCTAAGAGAAGAGAGTCGCATTACTAAACTTCATTTTTGCCACCATTCTATGTCACTATAATGAGAAATCATATTTAAGATGATAAATGTAACATGATTATCAAGCGTTTGCAATTTTAAAGTAAAGTAGACCAAGAATAATTCACAAAGAATTTTGATTATATCAGAGAATGTGGTTCTAAAGCCAGAATATAGATTAGTTTGATAAATTCTGAACCATTTAATTCCTTATACATAAGTGATTCTATAGGAATTATGTTTTCCATATTTACAACTAAACAAGGGGAAAATTATTATGGAGAATGAACTTTATAAAATTATAGATGGGAATTCTGCTGCTTATATCTTAATCGCCTTAACATATTGCGGTTAAATCATTAACATTTTGCAAAAGAGATTTTCTTTCGAAAGAATTAGAAAGTATGATAGTAAAGGGAGACCTGGGTTCGAGTCCCAGCGTGTCGCTATTTTTCACACTTGTTATTCCTTTGGGATTTTCGTAGGTTTTACAACCTACTAAGTTACCTTCCTTTCCTTTATCCAGTATGATAGTAAGTTATCATTCCTTACCATACTCTATAGTAATGGATATTGGTAATACATCCAAGTTCTTTCTTGGAAAACTACAGAAGATGAGGTATACTTTCGAGCATTAAAGTTGGAACGTTACCTCTTCTATTATAAGTTCGGTAAAGGAAAATTATTCTTTCGGAGCAATGAACTTAAACCCACATCTCCCAAATTCAATTTCACTAATTTTTTTTCTAATAGCAATAAACTATCAAATCTTCTTCCAAATCCTAAAGGCCCAATTCCAACATCAAGGATATATACGAAAATTCTTGTCAAATGCTAATCATACAACAAAGTCTATTATGGTCAAACAAAAAGAAAAATAGAAACCTGATTAAAAGAACATGTGGCTCACTTTAAACATAATCCAAGCGCCGCCCAACACATTCAAGAAAATAACCACAAAATTAACAGAGAAAACTTAAAACTTAAAAATTCAGAACAGAGGACCTGAAAACTCGATGCATACGCAAACCTCTTATACACAAAAATCGCAGGCGCATTGTGAATAATGACCTTTCCTTTTTTGCTTATCTTCCTCTTGCGAAAGGTCAGGGAAATATGAATAGCGGAATTACGTAGGCAAAAGAGAGCTTAAATCGAGATTGCATCTAAAGCACGATTCCTGTGAGCTTACGTGTGTTGTATCCGTACCGAATTTTACACAGTCACATCGCCCCATAGCTTTCAGAATATAAACTACTATGATCTGAACGTGAATTATTCACTTTCTGTCTCTAAATTCTAACGAAAAGCTCATTTGGAATCACACATTTTCTTCGTAGAGGCATTAATGTTCACTCATTTACTTCTCCCCGAGCGTATAACATCGTGATAAACATTATCAAAAATTACTTTCCGTAAAATTCTACTCTGAATTCTGTTTCTTTATTTCCCCGGGTAACAACTCCCCTTTTTCCAGTTTATCAAAGGCACTTAATATTCAACTCTCGCGATCCACATTCACGCCTATCTCCCTCATTCCTCTTTCTTCCCATAATAAAATGTTTCTCAGTTATTTTCCACTGCTTCTATTTCTTATTCTCCATCCTCACTTTTACTACCTCTATTCACCAATCGATCGTCCCTTTTCATGTATTTTGCATTTCTTTTTCCTCGTCTATTCATTTCTCATCTCCCAATCTATTTGGTATTACTACGTTCTTTTCATCTCATTTGCATCTAAATTCAAGCATTTGAACCATGCGTTTCCCATCGCTTATCTACCAACACTCTAGATATGAAGCTAAGAAACCGAGATGACGACAAAGCCGTCGTTTGCAAGCATTCTAACCATTGAAAAATTACAACCAGCACAGGTTAGGGTTCGCACTTTGCAAGTATTGTTCTCTATACTTATGTACTCTACTAATTTTCTCTATGCTTATTTCGGAAACTACGCTGCCGTCTTTGGGAGAGAAGAATAACTGAGTGTCGTTGGGGTGGGTAGGGGTTCCAAGTAAAAGGTGCCTAATCTCTTTTTAACTTGACTTCTTTCTATTACATAGCATATTCGGGGAGTAAGAATTGTGGAAATTTCCCAGACGAGTGTATGAATTGTCACTATACAGCGTCGAGAGAGCAATGATAAATATGATATTGACGTCCTCAATCAGTGCCTTCATTAGTTGCACACAAATGATCTCTTATTCTTTCATTGATTTGAAAAGAATCCATTGAGATTTCATCATCAAAATCACATGATAGTATTGGAAATCTACGTCATTGAAAATTCTACGTATTTACTCTGAAAGCCGCCTTTCGCCGTGTGGCAGGGGGTGCGTACACCATGACTCTACTTTCCTAATCGGTTACTTTCGCGTCTCGCTCGCGGAAATAAATTCATTGTTGAAACGACAAGTTATAATATCTATTTCTTGATTCTTCTTTCAGGATCAGTATTATATAATAGGGAGGACACAATGTTGGCTACATATTCTAATATTCTATGACCTAATGAATTAAATCAACTCCTTAGTTTAAATCTTCTCTCTTCTAAATGCTCCCATCCAAAACCCGAATCTCACAAAAAGACAATATGATAAATTAGAATCAAATTAGGATGAATAAGTGAAGCAAAATAATTGTTTCTGAGTTTCGACAAAATATTCCTTGTGAAATTTTGGAGTAAATAGTGAATAATGCTTGGTTGTCAAGAAGGGCATGGATGAGACAGCTCCATTCAGACCTATTCCCTGGATTTTAGTTCTAATTCATTGATATTTCTTAATAAAATTTGTTTTTAAATTGAAAATGTTTGAGTCGAACGTACAGATGAGGAAAATGTTATTCTAAAAGGACAATTTGCTCGGAGAATATCTGTTCCCGTTCCCATGGCTACCATATTCCATTCGTCTCGGCAGCGCCATCGGTTGGTGACAAGGCGCAATATTTTATCCATTTCTATTCTGAAGAGATTAGATTGATTTGCGACGGTTAAAGTTCGGAGCGTTTGTCATTGGACTGCCCCAAAAAGTGCTGTTTCCCGAAATTCCATGAAACAAGTCGAGACTGATTCGGCCATGCGCACATTTTTCCCAAAATTTACAAAGAATCACTGAACTTAGAATGGAAGACATAAACAAATATGCTCTTGTCATTGCTTGAAGAGATGGCATTAAACATACACGAATATTTATTGCGAGTATGCTTGCGTCAACGTATTGCGACATACTAATGGAGGCGCCATTATTATTGATAGCGGAAGATAAAAATAAAGAACACCCACTAGGAATACCAACAGCATGGTAAACATCTCGATTATTAAAACTTATCTTATGTATCAATCAAATAAGTTGAAATTTTGAGTGTTTGTAGTGTAAACTTTCCTGATAGAAGTAACACGTTCCAATATTCAGATATTTCTCGACCTAATCTCCGAAGTTTTAAGTATGATTCATTGGAAGAGGCATTGATAAATTGCCACGCAGAAACTTAAAAAGTGTCCAGCTTTTTAACTGGTTATATCTTTGTTAAAAAATTCATTCATCCATCTAACTTGATGAATTTATCTAACTTGATGAATGAATGATATAACCTTGTTTAGAAACATTTTTGGCTAGATTTACTGGGTAGGTAGTAGTAGAGGAGAGAGTACAAATTTGCATTTTCCAAAAAATTATATTTGTAACTACGTATCCTCATTAGGGCTCTCGAATCATCAGGAGAATTGAGAATTACGAAACTATTACTCACGCTACTTTAAGTAAAGTAATTTACAAGAAAATAATATAATTTTTAGGTAATTTTACACTCTTTTTTGGTTTCCCACGAAGTCACGCCAAACCGTACTTATTTTAAAGGCAAATGCGCTGCCTTTACTTAAAGCGCCTACGTTAGGAGAGGCGCCTTTGCATCTTATTTAAGAGACATATTAACCTATCAGTAGAGCCAATATGTTCAGTCGTTAGTTTGTGGAAGGCCATATCACAGAAGAGAAAATATTATAAACTTTATTCACGTTTTATTACTCTGGACCGATTACACGCCCGAAGTAGCATCTTAGAATAACATTTTCACTAAGTACACTGTGTACACTACAAAAAGTGTTACTCGTTGAGTCATTGTGCTTTATTAATGTGGTCTTGTTCTGCTTATGGCATTCCGGTTCAGTGAGGTAAGCAAGGGCAAACTACCTCACTCCTCATCTTGCCTAATAAGCCTCATTTCCCTATCCTATCTTCGTAGCTGACGATAGAGGGGATGAGGTCCCAAGCGGCTCTCGGGCTGAATAATTTAAAGATAGACCTAACAATACGTAGCTTTGTGCAGCGCAAGAGAAAGGTGATCAGTAAATTTATTTTTGGTATAGCGAAAATATTAAAACGTTAACAATAAAAAAGTTATCTCGTAACTTTAAATTCTTTTAATATAGCATTATATTAGTCTTAGTTCTGAAAGATATGAAAGCGAATGAATATTCTCTCTCATAACTACCACACTACGATGCAAAGCAATTTTTCTTACTCATCATTATCAGAAGAGGCACGAATCACGGAGAAGTTCATATTTGTTTATCGTTCACACTTGAAAGAGTAGTTAGTGACCATTCTATCGTCAGTGAGGCGTAAAATATATTTTATTCACTAAAATCAAAACTTGCATAACATATTACATCCAGCAAATCAGCATAATTTGAAGCCTACATCTGAATAGTGGTGAGCCTTTATCCAAACGACACCGTATAAATGAATATGACAATAATTATTATACGTAAGTGAACTGAGCGATTTCCGGAAAGAGTGAGAGATGAATAGGAAAAGAAGCGATTTTAGCAAAGATGTCACTATATCTAACGTGATAGACCAGAATACAATTAAGAACAATGCAAAAACATGCGAAAGAGATTGTACAGAAGCAGCTCAAATGTCAGACAAACTAGCTGATAAGTGTGATGAGGAAGCCACATTGGCATTGTAAAGAAGAATTGGAAATAACGTAAGGTATAATTGTAGAACGTCCGCCCATTGGAAGATGGAAAAAACTGTAAAAATGGATTGGGGAAACAAAATAAAGCGGGATTTGTAAGTTTTCTCGCCTCCGAAAGGGTGTATAAATCATCAGCCACAGTGGCTCGACTCTTATTAAAAGATAAGCAAGGAAAGAAACCCACATCAATTGATTGGAGGCATATTTATGACACTGTTATCTCCGAGGAAAAATAAAGGATACTCAGCTGTGAAAACACAATATCACGTGATTTTTCTGTCATGTACTCACAATAAATGGAACGATTTGCTTAAATACCTTTTCCAAAGCAGAAAGAATGGGGAATCGAAGCCAACCATTTCGAAATCTTTGCAATTTGCAATCCTTAAAATCGTATCATCACCATTACTATTCTAATATCCATAATTTTAGGGGTACCTATTTTACTGAACAGGGTTGGCAAAGGTGTTTAACTCTTCCTCCGTCTTCGATATGTGAACAGTACGATTTGTGCCCTGCTTCATTGGAACAGGAGTGTTTTCATTTATTAATACGAATTTTTGGTTGCGAAAACAGTCACATTCATTTGTAATTCGTTGTTCTATTGCTAAAAAAATCTGTTGTTCTGCACGTCATGACAGGTATTCCGCGGTAAAAGTAGTGATTATTTCAAGTACAGGCGTGCCTCCAACCAACCATGTTGATCCATAATGATAGTCCTTCATAAATTATATTTTGACTTTTGTGCAAGTTATGAAAATTAGATCTCATTTGCTTTCAAGAAAGAAACTAGAATAGGGTTATTAAAGAAAAAGAGAATAAAAAGAAAAAGAGGTTTAAAACGCTTCAAAAGCCGTTTCGACGGCGGTGTGTGCCTACCCACTGAGACTGAAACAGGAAACGGATTAACCGGCCTCCTTGCAATCACTTACTAACGCGCATTCCAGTAGCAGTATCGCCATCATAAGGGAAGAATGTTACTCTGCATCGATACAGCGATATGGAAAGTCCGTTTCAATATCGGCATCGCAAACGGTCGCAATATTTTCTTCCAATTTCCTCACTAAAAGGTAAAAAATTGCTCCAAAGTAAGGGTTCGCCATGATATAAATTATGCAGATAATCAATAATGGTCTTTGAAATCAACTACAATAAAGGATAAAGAACAGATTTATAAAATACGATTATATTTACCCTATCATTTTCTTAATTGGGTTCAACGTCGACTTTTTCGTTCAAGTTTGGCCCTCTGTATAATTTAATGCGTATAAATCAACGTGAATGACTTGCATAGTTGTATGCAGAATTTATTCAAGATTGGCCATGGAAATTTTCAATGTCTACACTTCTTTTTGGCCATGTTTTTTCGATTCTAGCCCACTGTGCGCCAGTGTAATGGAACTTGGAGATTTTTTAAACTTTAATTAATTTGCTCACGAAGGTAAAAAGATATAAAAGGAAAATTATATATTACTTTCACTGCAAGATCTAATTTATACCTTACAAAATGACTCTCGTTGCTTAACAGCTGCAAGCAGCCACATTTGAAAGTGTCTCGTCTGAATGTGGAGCTTCGAACACATATAGATCATCAATGGTAACCATTTTCGATAAAAATGATTCTAAATGTTCTCTCGCGCAACAAAAGCTTTTCAATCGACGAGTCTTGGAAATCGTTGACGACGGAAATCTGATAGTGATCTTTTCACCCGTAAAATACATCTCAATCGCAAATCATTCAAAACGTTACATTTCCCGATAACTTTAGTATCGCATACTAGTTTTTATCTTCGGGCCCTATTGTTTGTATATTTGCCGAAGCTATATCCTTCCATTCGTGCTTGAAATTGTTTTTCCCTTTTCAGAACGATAGAATACCGTAATATGAATATTCGACGAAATCTTAATATGTAGATAGTGCTCGGGTGAGTGGCCTCGAGCAGAAGGGCGATGCAGGTCGAATGGCATCGTTTGACCAGTCATGCCTTGCCAGCGCCCGAAAGAAGTTTAAGGAATGTTTCAACCAAGAACCCCGAACTCCTGTACACGCGTGATTTGTGCTCTACCTCGGACGGAGCGACGTTAGTGCTTTATTTAGGCGATAGGTTTTCTCTGCAGATTTACCTCGGTGAAGCAGCATTTAATATTGTTTTCTTATTCTGATTTATACTTATGTTTCTTTTATAGAATAGTTATGAAAAGTCTGGAATTAAGGACTAGTTATTTATAACATACGCCTATAATTAATATATATTATAAAGTCTTTTTAATCAATAGCAGTTTGAGAGTATAATCACAGCCGATTGATTATACCATTGTGAGTATTAAGTATCATCATCGTATTGTATCACGATTGGGATATTCCAGTCAAAGGCTCCTCACTGGGAAATGTTTCAAATAGGTGAATTTCGATGGAATTTTGGCACGTTACATAAAACATGGCGAGATTGCATCAAAAGAACGCTATATGTGATTATTTAATTGTCATTATTTCGAATCTGTTTGCACAAAAATAAATAACATTTTTAATCTAGGTTGCTTCTGCAGCTGTTGTACAAACAGAAAAACCTACCAAAGACGCACAATCTATGTTATTTGTATAAAGACTGGCTTAGATTCGGATCCCTCTAGTTTCATTTTGGAGAGAAGAATGGCAAAGTCTCTCTAAAGGAGGTGAAATAAAGAGGGATATTGTGCCGATACGCTTCCCTTTGCGGAGTACATGGTCAAAGAGAAAATTGAGCGAAAGCTGAAAAATACCCCGTAAAAGGGAATATCAGGAATGCACAGGCAAATTGGAGAAGAAGAAATTTAGCGGTAGGGGTCTTGGCCCAGAGGAAGGAGGAATTTCCCCTAGGAAAGAGGAAGTGAAAGGGAAACGAAAATGAAATAGGAAAGAATGTAGAATGTGAAAGGAGGAGATCAAAGGAGTGAGAAATGAGTAGAAATGGGCGAAAGAGTGAGACATGACGAATGGCGTATAATCCGTGGGGAAAAGATGCGAATGGGAAAGAGGTTTATTTGCGAGATGAATAGGGTTTCAAATGAGAATGATAAATGTTTTCAAAGCCACAGAGATACATGGGGAGAGTAATATGTCGTGAGTGAAGAGAGGGCGTGGATATGTGCGGAATCTTTCAAAGCTACGCACACCTGAGAGAAGGAAGACGGAACAATTCCGGGAAATATGGAACGTCGGAAAAACACAAAGGGCAATTAATATCTTTAGCTAGATACCGAGTGTGAACTAGAAGAACCTTTATCCACATGGCTATCCAGAGGCCCGTTTACCATTTTCCCTCATCTGTGTGCGAATCGCTGGAGTTGTGGCCTGTTTGTTTGAAGCTGTAGTATTTTCATCTGTTTATGTGAATTCTTTGAGGAGAAATCAGTCACCTTCATTCGTAGCGTATTGTTCCTTCGCTCTTATTTTTTTTGTTTAACGCTTTAAAACTTGCATTCTGCGGCGTAAGGAGTGATTGTTTAATCATATTTGGAATACAGCCGTCTCTCCAACCAGCAATTCCGATTCATTACCTCAGACATTTTCATTTTCATTTCGTATTTGGTAATTTACCCAGTTCCTCAACTACTGCAGTTGACCAAAAATTTAGCCTTAAAATAGGTGCCACCTCAACCCCCCCCCCCCTTGCTACGCCACTGCATTGAAAGTAAAATGACTGCTGTTTTGATAGATTCAGGTTAGATTGAAGAAGCTACAGGGGAAGTTTTGTTCTCCCTTCCACCCTAAGAATAAGATGATAATTGATTATGCTGGAAACGCGAATAAAATTTATAACCAATGAATAAAAGATTCTCTTCCTTACGGTCTACAAAAACTGAATAAAAGTTTACACTGACGATGAATCGTTTAGAACTTTTTTGGGCCTGAAATTTCGGGTAAAATTAACACGGTATCCGTATCGATTCGATCACAGGGCATTGATTACTGACGCAACGATAGCAAAACATTCGCGATACGATCGGCTATGGAAAATATCGAAGGAACAAACAACAGTATTCATTATTTCAGAGAAGATAAAACAGACACGATTCTTCTTTGTTTACCCCTTGTTTAGCAGATCCAATACCGTGGGCAGTGATATTTGGGCAGGTTAATTATCGATATGAAAAAGAATTGGCGCAGTCATTAATGAACTCCTCGAATCCTCATTAATGCAGTAGCAAAGGCGCGGAGAAAATCATTTCCGACGTTTGAAGGAGAGATGACGCGAACGGGATAAAAACGCACACCGCGGTCGTATATCTTTTACCAAACCGCTGATTGAGGCTCCTTTTCGGAAAATCGGCCATTTGCAGTTTCAAAATCTCATTGCTGTCATCGGAGGAACGTTGGTGACAAATAAAATGAGGCTGTTTGATGGGAGAATGAAAATATATAGCCAAAGGGAGGTCGTTAAAAAGGATGCTCGACGTTGCTTCTAACGAGGTCGATTGCGTGGCCATAAATTAATGAAATGTATAACCAGGGCTATGAAAACATATCAGATTTCGCAGGAACGTGATAGCGAGCCTATATCGTTGATGAACTTAAATGAAGAATTAACACTAACTCAAAGGAAATATTTCCTAATTTCGATACTAAAATTCTTATTATCATTAATTCATATGGTGGACGAAAAACGATGGTAATATTTTTCCGGCGAAACTCTCAGCGATAAAGTATAAACTATGACGAAAAATAACAAAATGCGCATTCACTGTAATATTTATTACACTATATATCTTAATAGTAGTTAACATCGTATTGATAGCCATTAGATAACTAATAACTGGCTAATAAAAACTAATAACTGGCTAAGATAAACCTGGGAAGTTGTATGTCAGCTTATTTTAAAATGAGAGTAGATTTTCCAGGAAACGCAGAAGAAAATTTCTTTTTATGCTGCTAAATTACAAATTATATTCTGTGAACCGAATTAGCTATTTGGTTTCCTAGAGTTTAGTTTAATACTTGTCCGAGTATGAATTCCATCAAAATAGTGTTTCAACATTAATCATATTTGTAGGAGAAACACGTTTTAAAGCTGAATAAATGTTCTTACATTTTGGAGCAATGACGACTTAAGAGCAGGTTTTTGATTTTCTTACGAATAGAATGATGTCTTATTATCAGCAATACTGGACTCAGTATATACTTTATATTATTTTACTCTGAGAAAGGTTATTCAAATGTATGCAATTTGATGTGCATCTGCTTACATAACCCGGTAAATAGACGGTGTTAATACACCCCCTGCCATACGCCACTGGCGGCTTGCACGGTACAAATCTAAATCTAAATCTAAAATCTAAATATTATATAGGTATATGGATCACATTTGCCAACTCTTTTTCTTTTTATTAACTTAACTATTATATTTCAATCCAATAAACATTCATATAATGGTATAAGGGATCAGATTATAGTAGACTGATTATTTAAATGAAAAATTAAGAGAACAATCCTTTACAGAATCAATGTATTTAATTGAATATTAAAAATATAAAAGGTTTTGACATGTTTTTTGATGCTTGGTAATCAATCGAGTGTTTTTCTTCACATTTTTATTTCTAAAGTTTCAATTGTATGGTTTCCTCCTTATAGAACTTTACTTTTACTAAAGTGGTGACGCCATTGCATCAGTATTGAAGAGTTTGAGGTAGGAGAGCTTTCTATCGACTTTATCACACCATCAAGCGATCGGTCGATATCTGAAGGTGGTTCGGTGTTCTTCAATTTTTTATTCTAATTTAATTTCTTGTGTGTTTTCAAGTGTACTATTCTGTACGTTTTTATAATATGCCTATCCTCTATAATAAAACCGATAGCTTACAACATTTTGCTCATAAACAACGTATTTTAGAGCGACCATGTATTTCTTGTTCCGGGCAAGGGATGAGTGGTAAATAAAAAGGTATGAAAGGAGGCAGTTTGTAGCGGAACTTACCTTTAGGCAGAGTGTTGTGCGTGTAGCAGGGAAGTAGACGAGATGAAGGAATGCGAAAGAGGATGAAAGGCAGGAAGAGAAGTGGATGGAAAAGGTCTTGGGCTTAGATGTGCGCAAAGAGGTTTAGAAGTAGGGCGAGGATGTGGTGTGAGAGGGCTTATTGGAAAAAGTGAGCGTGTGGGTGGAGAGGGGATGTGATCGAAGTCTCCGTGAGATGCATTATCTGATTGCCGTCACGGGGTAACAACGCCACGGGAAAAAGATAGGATTGGAAAGGCGAGAGTGATTAGGAAATGAAGGCGGTGGAGACGGAGCACATGGAGAATACCTTAAACACGCTGACAAAACGGGCACGTTCACGTAGCCAAGCATTTGATCAATGAAGGGTCCACAATAAATCTCCCAAACCGATACCACAAAAGAGTTTAGTTGGCAGAATTTTTCGGATATCCCTTATTGCTTGATTCTATATTATATACTCTCTGATACTATTTTTTTCCGGCTTCAACTATAACACTACACTAGGAAACAGTGTTTGTTTCTTACGTAAGAGATGTTTTAAACAGAAGCGAGATGATAGCAAAAATTCCGCTGGGAATGCTGCGGGCCATCGACCCAAGCCAACAGTAAAACATTCTTATTCCAATTTCATATTAGAATGGTAAATGAATGTGAAATGCGTAGTCTACTTTTCATAACACGTTTAGTAATTCAAATTTGTAGGAGATGTTACCCAAAATATTTCTCGATCGTATTAAAACTTACTTGTGAACGAAAAGAATAACAAGTGTGAAAAATAGCGACACGACTGGGACTCGAACCCAGGTCTCCCACTTTCCGGGCAGGTATTCTAACACGGTAGTTCAGTGGTTAGAATACCTGCCCGGAAAGTGGGAGACCTGGGTTCGAGTCCCAGTCGTGTCGCTATTTTTCACACTTGTTATTCCTTTGGGATTTCCGTAGGTTTTCAACCTACAAAGTTACCTTCCTTTCCTTTAATCCTTACTTGTGAACATCAAATACTGATTTCCTATTAACTTTTGAGCATCAGAAAATATGTTTGCGGTATAATAAAGTGAATTCTGTGTATGCATTTAACTGTACCGTGTAGAAAATATGGATGAGTAACTCTTCTACCGAAATATTCAAGGCGTAACCGTGAATTTACCTAATTGTCTCAAAGAAAAGGATATTGTACAATATATGGTGGAGGTAGTCTAAAAGTGTAGTTTGACTATTTATTTAGGATTCAAATAGAGTGAAATATATATGGATTTTAGTTCAAATATAAAATATTTTACTTCATAGTAATTATGATCATATTACGCATATATCAAATACTAGTACTACTTAATCATAATGCTAATCATATGCTAAGTGTCTCTTATGTCTCTTAAATAGCCAGGTAATTTCGAATTGAAGAAAGAGGTTTATTGCGGACATTTTTTTTGTTTTGGAATCGAATACATTAACAAAAGCTGAGAACTAATGAATGGTATTTTAAGATCCCTGAAACGTTTGATACAGACAGACTCGAGTGTCTTCGTTTAATGTAATTTTATGTCCATCACATTCTGGAAAAAAACGATGACATGAAGTAACAAATTATATACATTTTCAAATGAGTCGTGATTTGGAGTCAAAAGGTCAATAAAGAACAATTTCACCAGCCTCATTAATGGGATACACAGCATTTGTATTCCCAATTATCCATTAAATCAGGAAAATAATGAAATCTTTCTAAAATATAGTGTTCTTCTTTGTTTCTGGGAATTAACCTTTGTTGAAAAAGAATCTCATTGAAGATATACGATTTTTTGTAGAGGAATGAGGTTAATAAAAGAATGCTTGGCGAGAGTAAAAGAAACATCATGGTTTATCACGGTACGGAAAACTTAGAACAAGAAATAAGGGGAAAAAATATAGCTCATCCATCTTCCTTTGCCTTTTGAAGAGAAAAAAATGAGACCTATATTCCAGATAGGAAAACTCCCGAAATAAAAAAAAACACTACCGTACGTTAGAGACTAAGACGCCATTAATCAGGTGATCGGAGTGTCGATGCGAGGTTTTTCTCGGAAAGAGGAGCGAGGTTTTGATTTTTTCCGGATGCATAAATATTATGCGCAAGATCAAGTAGAAGGACATAGCCAAGTGAATGATGTGAAGATGAGAGATTAGAGTTGAATAAATTTTATTTAAAAAAATTGATTTAGTTAGTTATTTACTGATGCAGAAAACTAAATCTGTACCTCATTGCTAAGCGTTTATCCAGTAAGATTTGTATAAGATCCGCACTCAGAGAATCATTTGAAGTGAAGTATAGCGTGTTTAATTACAACCCTTGAATGCGCTTAAAGTCGAGTAAGGCACGTAAATAAGCCACTATCAGGAATACTCTTGGATTAGAATGATATCGATTAACTAGACCTTCACTTGGTGTTACTCCACAACAAACAGGGAATTTACTAAGAGATTTATTTATCGCGTACGATGTATAAATCTTTTTTGTTGACATCCTCTTCTTAATATAATTTAATTTTCAACAAATCAAATGATAAGCAAGCTTCCCATCGGATTAAGGTTAATTAAATTAAAAAGTGATGAAGAAGATTTACTGAAATTTAAAGTTGTAAACCTTAAGAAATGTATTCCTTTCTTGAATTTTGAACATTTTATCCAAAATGTTTCTTCATCTGCAAACGCCTTCCAAATAACCGATCTTACACCTTTGTAGGAAAATTGGGAGTTATTATTCATTTTATAACAATTTCTATGACAGTTAAATCTAATTAAAATCCATTTCAATTGCACTAGCAAGATTATTGGATTTTGCAAATGTATCCCCGTCAGGTCTAATATTCACATTATTAAATTTATGTTTATGGATCATGAATGTATGCACTGAAATATAGAAAATAAGATAATGATATATGTAATTTCATTCTTACGTATTCTTGTAATGGTTTCCAATCTGTAACACCTGCCAATATAGATTTTATTTGAAAATAAGATACATAATTTCTGCAAGGGTAAAACGGAAGTTATTAATGATATTTTAAATTGGAAGCCTGTTCATGAAAGAGTTATTTTCAATTTTTCTTACCTTCAGTTACTTAGAATTAAATTATTTCCCATTCAATAATGAAGATTTCGTTAAAGGAATTCAAATATATTTTCTGATTTCCTATCATAAAAGTATAAATGTGTTAAGTTGAGGGTTAATGAATCATTTAAATATTTTCCTAACTTGGGAAATGATAAGTGTAATTAGAACGAAAATATCCCTAGAGTTTGTTCAAAAGAAGGTATATCTGAGGCTCATTTCAAAATAGAGGGAAAAGGTAATCTATCAAATTACGAAAAAGTAGAAGTTGAATAATTTGTATTTATTAACAAAGTAGTGGTCTAGGTATGCCCTAATTATGAAAAAATCGTAATTTATTGACGGCAGTTTGAATACAACTCATTTAACGGAGCTTTAATTAGAGGGGAGAAATGATATTGGGTTAATTTAAATCGAAATTTCCGTTTCCTGGATGAAAAGACACTAAGCTTAGCTCATCAACTCCATTTCATGCATCTCTTAATCTGCCTAGAATTCCTGTCTATTTAGAAGACCTATTTTTTCACGTTTCTCATAAAATAAAAGTTACTCTATATGCAACTGCGTAACTTGTGCAGAAAGAGCTGTACTCTTGGCTAAAAACGAGGTTAAAGCGAGCACCATATTCGCCTTTGTGGAAATTCCTTTTGTAAATAAAACGTCAACAAAATAAACAAAATTCTTATTCTTCACGTGGGTCGCGTCTCACAAAATCTCACGCTTACTTAGACATTACTGAGATACGTTATGAGAACTATAGAGGAAATGCGCGCATGCATAAAAGTAGCAATAGAAAATAAACAACAAATAAACTAGGCCTTTTAAGTATGTTTTTCGTCTATATTTCCGAGCTCTGAGTATTAAAAAAATAAGTGATACACTGAGAGCACTCCAATACAACCGAGCAACTGCTATGCGAAAAAGAGGAAGTTTGAGGAAGGTTGCGAAAGAACTTTTTCTATCATCAAATAGCAAACACATCTTTCTAACTCCTTTTTACTGCTTTAGAGCAAGGCTTTCTTCCTCCCGTTTCAATATCTGCGATTTCGGGGATGCTGCTATGATAGAAACGTCAATGTTTACAGTGAGAGCTTCAGAGACTGCCATTTAGACTAGATGAATATGTATACGTCACTGTTGCTTGAAAGATACGTAGAATACGGTGGCAACAAACACAAATCAATGATACAAAAACGTTTGTGATTCCTAGGAAAACGAATACCAACTGTTACGAAGTGGTTATACGGAATAAACGCTCATTTTTATCGCTAATTCGCTATATTTTATTTCCATTAAGAGGCTTATATTATAAATGTCTGTTTAAAATTGTACAGAAATTCTGTGTGAGTATTGATTCTTGCATTTATCATTAACCTCGTGTAATTGCTTTTTAAGGTTCTCAGCTGGCTAAGGAGTGGTATACTTCTCAGTATAAAAATATGTATTACTTCTAAACTTCACTATACTTCGTGACTTCTGAGAAGATATCTACTCGTATGTTGGTCTAGAATTCGACATAAGCCGGGAAAACGCTTAAAACTCCCATTAGACAGTTTACCTTTAACGTGCGTGTAAACACTAAACAATCACCATCGCGCTCTCCAGTTCCCTCTATTCTGAGCTTCTCGTTGCCATATTACCCCTGTTACTTGTTTATGATGTATTTTTCCATCGGTCTTTTGCTCTTCTTCTTGGCCACCTCACATATCTTGGCAGTCCAGTTGAAAACTGCTGATACCTAGCGACTGCCGTTCTTTCTTTCCACATCCATTTCAGAGGTTTTACCTCATTTATGATGCCGTCATCATCCTCGGCCTGGTGTTGCGTTTCCCGTCTCTTATTGTGACTTCAAGCATGTTCCATACTTCTTTGCGTTGTCTGTAATTATCGCATGTAGCACCCAAGTCTCACTTCCATAAGTCAACACTGGTAAAATGTTTTGGTTTAAGTCCCTCCTCCTCAAGACCATTAGCATTTGTTACCTAGGAATACCCGCTTTCCTTCCGGGAGTTTAATTCTTCTGTTCACTTAATTAATCTTGTTGTTCTTTCCCGCTGATAACAAATGTGCGTATCGCAATCCACGAGAAAACATCAAAGAATTTGACAAGCGATGATAAACGCATGGTACACATGCTTGAATTTAGATGCAGAAATGAAAGATGAAAAGTCCGCCGTAGCCGGGAAACTATCCCCAGGTCCCCCACTTTCCCGGCGGGTGCTCCGTCCTGTAAGCTACCTCGACAGAACAATTTCAAGGGCTATGATGGGACTCTGTGCACACCGGAGGATCCATCTAATAGATTGCGATAGTGTGGATTGTGGACACCCTCTAAATACTTTTATGATTTGACACGGTGAAGAAGGGACACAAAGGCTTTCGGAAAAAAGCCGTTCCAATCAGCAATTGTCCTATTTCAAAATAAACTCTTTTTACTTATGAAGTTGGAATATGAGTTAATACTCTTTAAATTACAGACTTATGTTGTGTCAAGCACATTCGAACTTAATAGTGCTCATTTTAATGTGGACAATTGAAACAGAATGTGCGAGAAGATTGAGAGTTTCCCGTACATGACCTCATAAGGACTATTTCATTATTAGTGCTTTGCTTTTATGGCCAACGGAGCATCTTTCGTTGATATGTCGCAGCAGATAGTGGGAACTTGCAAACGGAACACCCAGTACCTCAGTTGTCCATAGACCTCCTTGGCAGAACAAGAGAGATTGCTACCGCGAAATGACATCCCACAAAGGGTAGAAAAGGGGGTTTTAACGAACTCGTCGATACAATCGATTCCTCCTTTATGTTTCAGATAATATAGAAAAGTCTTTCAAAGTAGCTTCTCCAAAATATAATTTAAAAGTGCTACGGGGGAAAAAGGAAATATCGGGCCAGTCCCTAAAAAATCAGACTATGTTGGTTATTACCTTTGACAACTCTTTTATTCGATACTCTTCGAAATACCGAAGTGTTCAGGAGCGACAATCAGAGTTAGTAGTCACCATTTGTGGTTTTCTGAGGATTGTAGATGCTCTCCTTACCAGATTTTAGCTTACGCCATATGTCCAATAGTTGATTTTCTCATAATGAGCATGTTGATAAAGTTTGAAGCTTTCAGGGAACATTGAATTGCCACATAGATTGCAATAATCTTCAAAGTTTCAGTAGAATTAACGCGTAGTATTAATTTAACCAATTCATTAATTGAATCGAATGCAGAAATTTTCGCCTAAAACTCATGAAGGTCATACGGTGTTGAATATATACAATATTTTCGATTAATAATCCAATCGTATCTCTCTTTCTATGTTTCTAATCATTTCTATCTTTCTATGTTTCTAATTGTATCTCTCTTTTTTTTACTGCTTGTGTAACACCAAGATTAAGGTTGGTAAAAATAAGATTACAGTTATCTCGGCCGCTTCTACTATTCGCAAATAGCGTATAATCTTATCCCTTACAAAACCAAAATTAGTTGAAAATTGGCACGAAGACGAAGGTAATGTTATAGTGCTTGCGACTGACGGGATTAAACGTTTAAAGTCTAAATTTTCCGCTAAGGACTGCTTGCGTGATGTCAGCCATTTCGGAAGAAATCTGCACGTAAAGCGGAATTGCGAATGAGGAATTTTCCAGAGTTAAATTTCCTGCCTCGAGAAATATGCGCAATTCAATTAACATAAATGCGTGCCAGTGATATGCGCTTAACGAGGAAATATGTCCAAATAAATTAAATTTCTCTTAGTGCAATTACATTGAATTACTTTTGAAAGCACTTCAACAGAGGAACTAGTTGCTATATAATCAACTAAAAGGCTTACAAAGCTAAAATAGAAATGGATATATTTTATTATCATGCGAAATATTATTTAAATGCGTTCAATGAAGCGGCACATTATCGTTGGTTGAAATTCAACACTTAACGTAAAGTGCACGTTGACCGCTTATGGAAAGTTCGATAGCATAAAATTACTATACGGGAAATTTTATGTCATATTCGCTAACATGGAGATTTATTCCTACCACGCATAGTACCAAGTTAGATCAATAATAAGACCTTACTGAGGCATTGTGCATTTCGCAATATCTCAACGATCTCTTGATCTATTTTATCATCAAATGAATGAAAAGTAATGTAATACTGATCGGGTGATACACGTTAAGGTGATGAGTTTTCAATTTTCTCACTGCTACTAGAAATTAATGAAGATCATCACAAAATTTTAACTCGTGTATGTGCCAATTTAGTGTGACAGTTAATAATTTACTTTGTAAGTGGAGTAATTATGAATAGAATTCACGAGAAAGTATTGAAACAGTTATTTTTCATCACGCAAATAACCGATGACCTACAGCGAGAATGGCTCAAACCATAAATGCCAGCGGATAATCGTGCTACTGTAATGGCATTACTTCCTGGCCACTCTATCTAATGACTTTCCGAAACACT
The DNA here is from genome assembly GCA_000376725.2 of Ladona fulva. Taxonomy (NCBI): domain Eukaryota; kingdom Metazoa; phylum Arthropoda; class Insecta; order Odonata; family Libellulidae; genus Ladona; species Ladona fulva. Next base: position 705,567 of record KZ308354.1, on the reverse strand, counting down.
TGATGATTGTCACTCAGTATCTGGTTCCCGTTGGTGAGGTAAACAATATACGATATCTACAAAAGCTGAAGGTGGTCGTAACATTTATTACCTTCCTTATATCGAGGTGGGCAAGAGAACTTTTAATAAGAGTAAATGCTTTCGTAAGAAGGATTCAACGATAACGAAATATGTTAAGATGAAAGAGTGATCAATTCAGTTATAAAAAAGTTAATAAATCCCGCGTTATGAGAACTACATTACTGTCGGAGACCTCTTTATGACATTTTATTTTAACCCCACGGCTGATGGGAGGAGCCACGCAACGAAAAGAAGGAGCACTTGTTGCCGCTTGCTTCAATGGTAGTTGCAGAAAATCATTAGATTGATTTATTTTCGAGGAACTTTAAATAATAAAATTCTATAACGATAGGAAACTTTTAAGTTCCCATGTTCGCTCGATGACAGTCATGTTTATATTTAATCTTAAATATTGTCAGTCATTCCTCTCAACGATTACTTGATAGCGAAGCTATTGAATAGAAATTCCAAATACTAATTTTCAGTATGAATCCTTCTGTAAGGAGTAGAATTATCCAGCGCCTCCCTTCAATCTAAATCAAAATATTTATATTATAGAATAAGGTAAAGGTTGTTAAGGTTAAGAAGAGTAATTAACGATATAGCGACCAAAAACTACAGCTATGGTTTTGCACAACAAAAACACTCGGTTTAGCACACACATGTATATCTAATAAATATATTACAAGCTGCCTATCAGCGTGTGGCAGGGGTTGCAAGCACCGGACGTTCGAGCTAACGGTTTAACTTAACGTTCGTGGAAAGAATGAGTCCCAAAAATGACTTGTCCTCGCATCTATTTCTCTTATTTTACGCTCAGTGTCGGATCGGCCGAAGTCATGACACATTACTTCTTCCGCAAATGTAATTCCTCTGAATTTATTACTTCTTCCGCAAATGTAATTCCTCTGAATTTATCAAACAATTGCATCTTAGTTTCCAATCTCCTTGCTTTCAAATATATCCAACCTGCATCTGAGAGTATTTTCGTAACGCTCTCTTTTTATCGTATTTTTTAACAAATTTATCGCCTTGCGCTTCACTTTTTCAAGTTCGCGGGTACACCTTTCATCCACTGGATACCATACACTCACCATATATTCCGGAAGCGGTCTGGCCGAGGTGAAATAACATCGCTCTTTAACCTTTTTATCGCATCTACCTACAATGCGTTTATAAAACCGGGCTTTTTTGTTGCTGTATCGCAGATTTTTCAGTTATATGTGCTCCAGTTTATGTTATTCGTATGAGGGTTTTCAAGTAATCGAACTTACTCNGCAAGAAAGATTAGGGAAATGGATGTTAATGGAAGGAATCGATTCAAGAAATCATTCTTTTCCGAGAGCGATAATCCGCGAAAGTAATCGATTAGGGAAATAGATGCATGCACCCCCTGCCATAGGCCGAAAGATGGATTGCACTTTCGTAGACATATATGTCATATGTCACATATACGTTATCATTGTTATCCAAATTTCAATAATAAATCGAGTCAGTAAGCAATAACAGCAAATTTTACAATCGTATCTTGAAGGAGCAATTTCTTTCCTCTGGGATCGAACCGGGAATCGTCGAATAGATTAAAAATAGACTAAACACCGTGTATGGAAGACATGCAATAATCTGCGATTCCCGGGAGTTCTGCAACGAGGTTTAGGTGAACAAACATATATTCCCTCTCTTTCATATTTATTAAGATTAAATATGAAAGGGGTGCTTGATTAATAAAATATTTTAAGTGTTGGTCGAAATAAATCAAAAAGAAAAATTTTCACCTAAAAATTTCTCAGCAAATAATAAAAATTCGGTTTTAAAGATAAATGTACCGTAATTAAAAATAAATAATTTTAGTAAAATATCGATTCCACTTTTTTTGTACGGGTAATTTTGACGGATTTTTTTCCTTTTGGAGATTATTAAAATTAACAGCAGAGAATTTACTTGAATTACGATATACAAGGCAATTTTTTGCACCACTTTTGAATGTATGCTAAATCGTTTGACAATGAAATGCGAATTTCGGTTCAATAATAAATAATCTAAAATACAGAAAGCCCTTGTGATGAGAACATTATACGCTGTCGCTCGTTTGATGTGTAAATATTTTTGGACTTTTTAACAAATTAAAACTTCTAAATGACTATTTGTTGTAACTGCGATAAGACAAATATGTTAAAGAACGATAAAAATATGTCATATCCGTCCTGCCTAGTAAATCTCAAGCAATTCTGTCACCAGTCTAAAATATTTTGAGACCTCTGAAATATTCGAAGAAGAGAGAATTCCCTTTGAGTTTCCAACGGTAGATTTCTGAAAATATTTCATGTTTTTAATTTTATATAATATAACTTCAATCATAGCTTTATAGCCAAATCGCAAATCATATATACAAAAAGGAAATATCTGTCCGTCCGCCCGTCTGTCCATCCCCCTATTTATCTCAGAAACGGCTTGACGTAGACATATGAAACAAACTGCAATATGTTTCTACGATGCGGAAACCCCCAGGAAAACTATTCTCATCTCTGTAAAGGCCCGGGTTCGAACCCAGGAGCCCATAATACGTTTCCATTATAGATGTACGTAAATTACTTTCTCATGACTTGGAGAGGTTGTTCCTTATGCAAAATTAAATTAGAAACAATCGTCCTACGAAATTGAGGCTAGTGTCACGAGTAAGGAAGATAATCATATAATCATATTTTATTCGTGAATCATTCATATAATTTCGAAATTGCAAGAACTTTGATAAAATACACGGAAAATTCGTCAAATTTTTCGGAAATAAACCATTCCTTTGACCATTCCAAGACATTTGTTGTACATTGATTTCATGAGTTTTCCCATATAAATGCACGGGGATAATCAGTTAGTATACTTTTCCATAAGAAATGTACGTAAAATAGGTTTTAGTTACCTGCAGTGGTTGTTTCTTTTACAAAATTAAATTTTTTGTCCTAATTTGCGATAATAGATATATTTTTAAACTAAATTAAGTTCCGTCATGCTTGAGGGGGGCGTTTACTCATACATATATAATCTTTGCAAGGCTCCGGAGGCAGCAATTTTGCATCACCTCAGTTCGCATTAATCTAATTGTGCGATCGACTTCCACCTCTGCAGAATTTCCCGTTTTCCAATGGGCCGAGTAAAGGTCACCCGAACATATTAATGCTCTTTCCAATGCTCTACGCAATCGAACGTTCCTCGTGAAAACCTTTCATCGGATCAGCTCGGCCAGAGGGCGTTACGGTCCATTACCTAAGGTAACCCCTCTCGAGATAAAAACGTGCGGCTAGCTTTATCACACCAGCTTATGACGCATTTAATAGCTCCTTTCGCCGTAAACAGCCACGGCCCTTGATGAGTTTCGCTGCAGCGACGAGTATGCCGATACTACGCTCTCGATTCGCCGCCTTGTTTCCTTTGCTTCGACGCCTTATCACGCTACTTGAATTATGATTCTCGGTCTAATTTCTTCGCACGTTCTTTCAGTGTGAAAAGCAACTTCAAGGCTAAAAAGGAGCCATTACTTGAAACGAATAGATCATGGACTTTGATTACTTTGTAATATTGATACTTAATTAGGTTTACTTTTTAATGGTATTATCCATACAAGAGAGTAGAGAAGATAGATTAACATACTCGAATTAATTAGATAAAATTATGAAATGATGCGATGATTTACAATTAGAATTAAGTGTAGACAATGTTCAGTAGTTAACTTCTTCGTAAGAAAATCTATTATTAAAAAGTATTCCTACAGTCTCCGTGGGATAAGCTTATTAAAAGTAGAATCAGTGAAATATCTTGTAGTAACTCTCACGAATAACTTAACATGGAGATGTACCCACATCCATTATATATGTGGAGAAGCACTTAAAAGACTGGGCTTCGTTCAAAGAATAGCCGATCAAAGAGAAGAAATAGTTCGCGAGCGATGTTATTTCGACTCATCTTGAGTATGCGTGTATTATTATTGGATTTGGAGTTCTCTTTTCCGATAATTTTCTATCAGCCGTCTCTCTTTTCTTTTCTTGCCTCAGTATGTTTTATGGGACCTTGTAGTAGTAGTTTTATTGGACCCTGCCGGTAATTTGAGAATTGGAAAAATTACAGCGAAAGGAGACACGTTTTGTAAAGAATTACTTCGATAATTAATGGAGAGGTTACTCAGCTGCTTCAGGACGCAATATGGGAATCAATAGAAGTTAAAATATTTAATCAAAGAATTAATTTACTCGAAATTTCGGAGGAAGCACGTTTAGAGATGATGAAGCCGACATAATGTGTCCACCAAGTAACATAGGCCACTCCGATACTGCAAGAAAGATTAGGGAAATGGATGTTAATGGAAGGAATCGATTCAAGAAATCATTCTTTTCCGAGAGCGATAATCCGCGAAAGTAATCGATTAGGGAAATAGATGCATGCACCCCCTGCCATAGGCCGAAAGATGGATTGCACTTTCGTAGACATATATGTCATATGTCACATATACGTTATCATTGTTATCCAAATTTCAATAATAAATCGAGTCAGTAAGCAATAACAGCAAATTTTACAATCGTATCTTGAAGGAGCAATTTCTTTCCTCTGGGATCGAACCGGGAATCGTCGAATAGATTAAAAATAGACTAAACACCGTGTATGGAAGACATGCAATAATCTGCGATTCCCGGGAGTTCTGCAACGAGGTTTAGGTGAACAAACATATATTCCCTCTCTTTCATATTTATTAAGATTAAATATGAAAGGGGTGCTTGATTAATAAAATATTTTAAGTGTTGGTCGAAATAAATCAAAAAGAAAAATTTTCACCTAAAAATTTCTCAGCAAATAATAAAAATTCGGTTTTAAAGATAAATGTACCAATTCTTTATTATTTTATAATGAAAGCTGGAGGCATTAAATATTTTTAAGAGTTACTGATGATATTAAAACCTTAGTGGACGAGATTAACTCAGCAATCAGTAATATTAAATCGGATAACTTTTTTCATAATTTACGGAAAAATAATTTAGTTAGACCTTCTCAACTGAAAATCGTAAGTAAATTTGAAATTTCAATGAAATTTTTCCATCGAATTTTCATGACATTCTATGCTTGCGGCTTCATTATTATCTACCAGTGAATCCAGAATCTTATCAATTCATGATTTAATCTTCCTCGCCGCATGCAATTTACAGTACTTGCATTGGGCAGGTGTAAAATGTCCTAGAAAAAATGTATAAATGTATGTATTGACATGAAAAAGTATCGAATTCTTTCGTCACAAAATACAGATTTCACGAAGTACTTAATGATAGACACAGCAGGTTTTGATTTGAGGTAAAAGAACATGATCAGCATTTGAAACCTTTCCTCAACTTGAATATGCGTGTAGCGTATGGGACACTGACAAAAAGTGTTGTTTTCGTGATTTATAAAAGGTAGAACGAAATGCGATACGTTTCGTAAATATTGTTAGGTACCACAAGTCAGCATTACTCAAATGCTTCACGACACAGAATGGGAATCTCTAGAAGATTGAAGATTAAAAAAAGGTTTAATATTCTTAATATGTTTAGCGAAAGTACGTTCCTACAAAATGTAGGCGATGTTAGGCGTCCTTCCTGTTACTTTCTATGTTACATGGGCCGTAACCGAGAATACCGAGATTAACTCTGATTCCGAGAGAAAAATCAGAGAAATAAATGCTAGGAACATGCATGCACCATAACTCTATATTCTTAATCGATTAAGTAATCGATTAAGAAGGTAGAGTTATCGTGCATGACCCCTCTGCCACACGCCGAAAGACGGCTTGCAGGGTACATATTCAGATGTAGAAACACTGTTTTCTCGCTTCGTGAATCATGTCAACTTTAGTACAAACATCCCAATTTATGTTTACTTACGTACCCTGCTATTACTCCCTCGAGATGTGGTACATGGCATTTTTATGTATTTCCCTACTTAGACACCGTTACCTTCGTCTATCCTTAGTAGATGAATGAAATTTGAAGCTACTTCTTTTGACATCTATTTTCCTTTCTTCCCTGAGATATCTGATTCGCCCATTCAGCAAGGTCAATCCATAGTATCTACTGAATTTAATATCCTGCATAGGATCTAGTTAGCTGAAAGAAGTAACGCTCAAGAATACTTAATTCGACTCCACCGAAGTTATCCTTAATGTAACTGGGTTTCTTAATTTCCGTTCGTTTTAATTAAAACCCCTGCGCATGAAAAACTACTGATTCTCTGGTATGAAGGAGCTAGTTATTAAAACTTGAGTCAGGTTGGAGTCCACTGCAATATATTCCTAATTAATCCCATCAGTTGGAAATTTTGGTTTATGCTTTACGTATTAACACAAAGAAAACAACCTTCCTCAGTCTACTCAGTTCATGATTTTTTTCGTGCTTGATGATCATAATTCTGGATTGAGTGAAAAGACAAAGTTACCTAAAATTTAATTACATCACATACACAAATCCAGGAATACAGAGTCAAGCATCGACACAGTTTACAAGAAATACGAACAAAAAGAAATTTCGTGAATGTCTACACTGAAGAACATTCTTCAGTGTGGAAATTTACGAAGTTTCTTTTTGTTCGTATTTTAGAATGTCTTTCCACGAAGTACGGTATAATACAATAGAATTTAACAGCGCTTTGAGACGGCCACAACCACCAGATAGTAAGCTATATAACTAAATTAAAAATTAATAATTAACCCTTGGGCGTAACGTCTTAACTCATTTAAGATAGTAAGAGTAATATTAAAAGTTGAATTATAGTTACTGTAATTACAGCAGATATTTTGCGCTAAGATTGCAAGAGTAGAAATGGTAGAGATAGGCCGTTTTGATGCTCGAAAAAGGAAATGAGGAAAAACGCTTTGGAGTTTTCCAAGTAAGCTAACATTGACTCTGTTGTCAGTGACCCCTGGAGTTTCATTTTTTCCTATTTCTCACATCCCTTTCGCACCGTTTTCTCTCTTTTCTCGTTCTCTTTCTATAGTTTATCTTTCTCTTTTCGGACATGTTCTCGTTTTACCTCCACTGCCGATTCTCCCATTTCCATTCTTTAAGTTTTTCACCCTTTTTCGTGAAGTTTTCCATTTCTATCCCCAAAACCGCCATCCCCTTGTTGTTTCATATGACTTCCTTCAAATAATTCTTCCTCCGTGAGCAATTTCTTCATCTTCAGCCGTAATAAATACCCTTTTCCGAGTTTAAAACCATCCGAATAGTTCTGTAGTTTGTTTATGTACGATAACTAATTATATTGTTTATTTTATATGTTGAATGAATTGTCAGTATCTCGATAAAAGATACTTCCACGATCATGTTCTGCATCTATTTAGTAACATTACCAAAAATTAATACAAAGCTCGTTGAAATTAAGGAAGCGAATTACGCTCATTTTGCACCGGATGAAGGCAAATTAATTGCAGAAACAAATTTATTCCAGTAGATATGAAAATATATTTAGGAAAAACGAGGTATATTTCTTCTTTATATCTAAACCCATTACATTTAAGTTAATAATTACTGGAAGTATTTTATTAATTCATTAACACAATGGATACACAAAGAAATCCTACATAGTTAATAACTGTGCACTTGTGTTTTTCTGTATTAAAAAATCGATTATTTTTTATAGCTTCTCGCACCCTGGAAAAACATTGATCTTCTCTTACATGGCATCATATTTTTCTGTCTTTTGGTAGGTTAATGTGCCAAAATTCCCCACTAAATGTCGTTTGTTATTACTTGTTTCCCGTCCTTCCTATAATTCAACTTCTTCAGTCTCCATCCTCCACTCTAACTTTCTCATTGATCCTACCTTTATTTATTTTCTTTAACTATACCTCTCCACTTAGTATTTGATTCACTCATTTACTCTGTCATTGTATAATCTTTTCAGTCGATTCCCTCTCTTCTCCCACAATTTCCTGCACTTCCTTAGTTATTCTATATTCTAAACTTATCTTTGCGATTCTCTATGGTACATACTTACATCCTTCATTAACACCCTGTACTATAGAAGTTGTGGTGGTTCAGTCATTCCTTATACCTCAGTCGCAACAAATTGAAGAAATCTCCGGCCTGTATTGATAAACTCATCTGGTGGATGTTCGGAAAAGGTGGTCCGCAGTTAGAATTTTAACTTTGCTATCCTCATAGTTATCATGGGTTATGTTCGAAAGAATGAAGCTAAACAGACAAAAAACGCGCTAATTATTTTGCTGAGGACGAAGAAAATTTCACGAAAGGAACATTGATTTTTTAGACCATTTTGATGCATTTTAATGACAAGAAACTTGTCCCGAAGTATGAGAAACGGCCATTAGAAAAGCTTGAGATTTATCCCTTGCCTTAGATGTCTACCTTGAGCGCTACAGCGTCTAACAAATTTCATCTCAGGGGAAGTAATTTCTTTACTGATGAGTAAATAAAATAACAAAAAGTATGGAACATGAAAAATCTTAAGGCATAAATCACGTCATAAAATTATTTAATCACAGATTTAGATCACCATAACTTATGTTTAATGAAAATGTGACTAAACGAGGAGGAGAATTAATCTTAGCTTGCAAAACTTTGTGATTATCACTTTTAAATTTCTTTAATTTGAGGGCTCGTATGTCCAGTTATTTTCCTCATTTACGTGCAGCATTGACATGCGTTAATTAAAAACAGTAATAATTGATTTGCTAATTATAGTAAGAAGCTTAGATAGTAAGTATAAGTGAAATAATATTTCTTAACGCAGTCGAAGTTTTCTCAAATCAACGTCTATTGATTGAGGTTTATATATTTTAACTACCAAGGAATGTAAATTTTGCGGTGCGCATGATAATTACCAGGCAATTATTTAATTTTTAAGCAAACTATTAAGCTATTATTATCAGTACGTCTTCCAAACATGAAACATGTCTGAAAATTTTCCAATTTCCCGGAAATTGAAAATTTCACTTTTAGTTTTGGTGGTTGAAGCTTAATTCTAAAATATTAGAGTCGATTTGTATCAATAATAAAGAAGCTTCTTGGCTTAAAATAAAACCAAATTGAATGAAATACATGAATTATTCATACGTAAAACGTAAAAGAATTTTAAAGTATATATAGTTTTTTGGGATATTGACTAGGAAGGTTGGTGTAAGAAATTGGATTTCTTGAAAGGTAGCTTTTATAGCAAGCTCAGACGTTCCATCCTTCCTTCGTACACTTATGTATTATATAAATATTCTCATGGTACATAATCATATGCCGTGTCTCCCTAGATGCTAGGAAAGGCGCATGATTTTGGAAATCCTTTTAAGTGACGTTTAATGCTGAGCTTTCATCTTTAGACTACACGGTCTTCCGTCATACTCCTTCATTGCTTGACTTCCTCTCGCACACGAGAAGTACACTTTGCTCAGCGTGGTTTTAAGAGCAGAGAGGCTCTGTGTTTATAAAATGAACAAAAGCTTTGTTTTTCATTAGAGCTTCATAAATGTTACATATATGGAGAAGGTTGCGACTAAATATTAAATTTCCTACATTCAAGTCAAGCCCCTTTTTGTGCCTCTCATTTCCATGACTTTGTTAGGCAGATGAAGTTTCCTGGTACGAAGGCGGAAAGAAAACTTCAGATGTAAAAATGTAGGTCTTATGTAGCCCAAAATCCATTTTCCAGAGATAAATAAGCTATTTTAAAACAAAATTATGTGGCATGGATGTAACATAATAGCACTAAAATTAGCAGTTCTATTTATTAACAGATGATGCGATACCTCCGTTGTGAATTTCCTTAATGTTCAATATTTTAAACTATTTATTGAGCCAGCAAATTCTGTGCTTCTGAGTTATAAGAAAATCCAATTTTTGTGTATCGATTCAGAGAATGTCTGTATAACGGTAAAGAAATATGAATAAGCCATTAGTAAGAATGTGTTAGAACTTCTTTGACGACATCGAATTCTTAATTCGCTAATATTTAATGTGTCTAATATTCCTTTTGTCAATCACATAAAATTTAATGAGCCCTCAAAATCCGTTGATTTTCTTTGGTGAACATAACCAGGTAGGTAAAATCAGCACCACCATTTCAAAAAGGGATCGTTTTTAAGATATGTTAAGTATGAGATAAGAAAAAGCCAATTCATTATCTAATCTAATTCTGAACGATGAATTAAGGTCACGAAAGAGCCGTTTTCATTGGATCAATTTTGGGGAAGTCTCAAATAAACAGATAGAAAAATAAGAAAATATAATTACTCTATAAAATAGCGGATCATTTATCCAAACCTGCATAACTTAACGCTTGAAAACAATACTATTAAAACATATTGTTCTTATTTTTCGAATTTTAGCTTTACAAATACTTATTTTTTATGTTAATATTCACATAGGATCATTAACTTTTAAGAAATAGTTTGAGGAATGATTATTTTAGACAGATGTAGATTACCGAATTGTGAAAGTCTTGAGTTCCATTCACCATTGTCGGTCGGATATTTTTACAAATACTGGAAAATGTATGCTGAGTTATTTTTAAAAAATAATGGAGATCTAGCGGATACCTTTATATCTTTAAGAGAAGAGTTTAACTTCTTCGAACACTAGCTTATGACCTTGCATATATATTTTTTGTACATTCGTAACTAATTTTCCAGCCGCTTATTTTCCACTGTGTTGTTTCTGGAGGTTTCAAGAATTAGTGTGGTTTATGCTATGTGTACTAATGAGTCCTTCGAGATTCTAAGCATGAATAATAAAACTGCTATTTTAACGCAACCCACTCTCCTTTGACTCTCAGAACTTCACGAATTTCTTTTCCGAGATCACACGAGGTAATACATCCTTTGATCTATAAAATATTGCAATCAGTATATCTGTTCTGCTCTGTTGAGATAGCAGGAAACAAACCAAAGCTAATGAAAACTAAAGTTTCTTTTTGATGGGAGATGAAATAAGAGTCTGGCAAAGGTATAAAGTTCTCGTAAATAAAAGACTCGCAAATTACATATTTGAAAATACATCATTTGATCTTCTCCGAAATCATAGCTAACGAGTTTCAAGTTTAGAGATGGAGAGGAACTTGTGATTTTCTGCCTTACAGGTCTTTGTAATGACTGTAGCTCAGGAAAGAGGCAGAGTAGAAAACTGAAGTAGTTATTCTTATTTTTCTATCACATATATTTTACAAGAACCCTTCTGTTAATTTACACCTCTTCTTAATAGTTTTAATTCTTTGGTGTGCCAATTGATATGTACAATTTTTATTTGTCAAAAATAAAAATTCATTAATAGTGAAATAAGTTAATAATACTCATATTACTTTGATGGAAAATGAAAATGTCTTCATTTCCCTGCAGTTTATATTTATTCTTCCTTTCCATACCCTCGTAAGATTAAAAATCAAAAGATCTCGCCAAAAAATGTTTACAAATCATAGATGAGCCGATAATACCCGAAACATAAAGCAAAATTATCTTCATGTCCTCTAACTATATAGCCCATAAATCTTCTTCGCCAGAGAATTGATTTAAGGAAAAGGTACACTTGCAAGACAATATTCTCCTATGAAATAAGGCTCTATGCTGTTACTGATTATTTAGTTTTTCTCGCTGTATTCTTCAAACATAAGCAAACAAATACATGTTGAATCTTTATTCGAATGATGACTGTAATAAAAATCTCAACTCAAATGTAAACAGATGACTACGTACTTATATATTGATATTCTTTTGAGCGTTTATTTATACTTATTTTTCATTCTTTATCTACTCTCACAATTTAAATAAACAGTCTAATTTTAAGGATCAGGGAAAGGTGAATAACACAGCACACTAGAGCCGTGTTGCTGAAACCCAAGGAAGAACAGGTGTGAAAACTACAACGTGACTGGAACTAGAATCCAGGTCTTCCACTTTCCTGGCAGGTATTCTAACCACTGAACTACCGTGTCATGCCTATAGAATACCTGCCCGGAAAGTGGGAGACCTGGGTTCTAGTCCCAGTCACGTTGCTATTTTTCACACTTTGAGTATAATTTTATTTAAGCTATGAAAGTGAATTATTTATAATCATTTTAAATCACTATAAGAGGTTTCAGTCGAAACTGAAAATAGTAAATACGATATCATAAACATGAGGAGTAATATAAAATTTGATATTTCAGTTTCAACTACATGAAGAAAATTACATAAATATGTACAAAAATCAATTTGTTTTTACTATACCCAACCAATTTACAAAAATCCATTTATTTTGTTAATTTTCCAGAAATTATACTAATATTTCTTTTCTAAATGCGAATAGATATCTTAATTTTACTCACGATAGATTATTATAGAGTGGTCATCACATAAATAAGGTATAAATAACTTCAAAAGAGTGCCAAGGATTCGAAGCGAAGATTGTTTATACGTTTAGGTGGTCATATAACTATCATGTGACATTTAATTCTCGAAATTTGTAAACACCTCGTCTGTTTATAAAAGTCATCGATCCCATCGAACCCCCTTTAACTATCGATATCTTTAAAGAGAAAATGAGATAAAGATTGATGAGGAGTGAGGTAGTTTCCTTTCGTTTTCCTCGCTAAGCCATGAGCTTTTAGTGGATAAATTCTTCGCAAATGCGGTAAAATTACAATGCATTGCAATTTTCATAGCCATCACTAAGGAGTCTGTAGAATAAATACCATTTTTTAGAATCAAGTATACATCAGCAGCTTTTGTATCATTACAACTATGTTCATGAATGCGACGGAAGTAACTGAAATATGCATTTTTCTCTATCTTTTACCGATATACAAATGAAGAATATTCCGCCTATCAAGGAAAGGTAACAGGAGATCGAAAATCGCATGCCGCTCAAATATCGGTGTAAATGCCGAGTGGACAAACGAAGGAGGGTAATAAAAAATAGCTAGCGCTGCTAAATCTAGACTCTGAAATAGTGGGTGGGGTTGCACTCCGCACAAATATACACAAAAAGTAATGCGAGTCCCCGGTCCGTGAGCTCCCAGCGACGGAGTAATGGAGGGGAAAATGGCGAGGTTTGCCGAGGGGAATACAGAAATAGAAACAGGGTGGAAAAGGTTGATTGAGGAAGAATGTCTGGGTTGACGTAAGGGAAAAAGAAACGCGGGGACAGAATGGAAATGGTGAGAAAGTGAGGGGAAGAAAGATGATGGGAGTAGCGAAGAAACAGGGAAGAGAGGAGGAAGAAATTCCCGGCTGTGGAAGCGTCGCTGGGACGGCTGAGTGGAAGAGATTTGAGCAGTTTGGCGAACGTCTCCATGGCAACAGGTTGGCGCAGTCGAAAAGAGCGGAGGGGCCACGTTAATAATGTAGAATAGGAGGGTTCCGAAGATGAAGGGCGAAAGGAAACCATCCGGATGCCTTATTTTCGAATTAGCAGCTAAGGCTCTACCGAGCATCGATGTTTTACGCAAGGATTATTTTGGGATCGGAAACATGGGTCTCTATTTTTGCTACCTGACTCTCCAAAGACTCCCGTGGCAACACAATGACTGATTTTGGCTCAAATCGATATCCATAAATAAGCCCTTAATTGAAAATTTCTCGAGCCCAAATGAGAAACTGGAAACCATTTCTCCACCCATCATCTGCTTTCGGATACATCTTTCCCTTTACGGGAAGTATTATGCACACTATTGAAGATTACTTTTAGATATTTATGAATACATGACCTCCTACCTTTCTTATTATTGTTGCTGTTAGCGAATCGGTCTGAATAACTACATTGTATCGATAATACCCACTCCCTAAGTAACGTATTCGGAAAAGTTTTCTCTTCCTTGAGCAAATACCATATATTACAAATAAATAATATAAAGATAATGTGTTTTCTTTCACTATCTCCACTTTAGTATTACGTAACTATTGGTTTATTGGGGTATATTTTCTTATAATTGCATACAATACGATCCTGCTACCAGGTCCTGATGAATGGAATACTTTTCATTTGTATGTTGGTAAAGGATAGAAACAAATGTATCATTAATTAACTTTTATCTCAGTTTTACTCATGACAGTGATAATACGAAAGCTAATGAGGTATGAGCAGTAATAAATGGTGACATTAAGCTCTCTCCTTTTTGAATGCTACGAAAAATGTTACTTGTAGAGTCATTGTGCTTGTTACGCTTACAGCATTCTGCCTCAGCGAGGAAAGCAATGGCAAACACACTCCTCATTTTGTCTAGTCGCCTCAGCCCCTTTTCCAAGTATATTTGAAACTTATCGTGGAGGGATTTAAACCAGCCTTCAAGATGAAGACTGTACAGACAGTATACAATACAAATGCGCATTACCATCGTTAATATCGGCTGAAAATACTTTACATTATTTTCAAACACACCCACCAGGTCCTGCCACACCCGTAAGTAATAATTCCTTAATGATTAAATTGTTTGGAGGATAATAAATGTAATACTCAGGAACAATATCTAATTATTGTATTTTCCTGATTGATTGGAACTTTACAGCTTGCTTTTATTTCTACAACCCTCCTAAAATGGAGAATAAACATCACGAATTAGCTGTTCAGAGACATCTCCGATTCCTTTGCATCCTCAAGACCAGATAACTTTAAAGGAAACTTCATGCAAGTGAAGATAAAATGTGATCACGGAAATAATGTAGAGGTAGGCAGAAATGTTTCACCTCTCCGTTGAATGTACATCACAAATGTAAGTGCTCGTCTCTTATGAAAGGGCGGGAGGCTCTTTCCGAACTGGGTCACAAGGTAATAAGTTCGAAAAGCAGCTCCTACGCTATCAGAAACAATCCCAGTCTCCAGGACAGGGAAATACTCTCAGCCCGTCTTCCTTATCAGCCGAAATGGTCAGGTTAAGAAAATCCACGACGAATGATTAGGCACGGGGACGGAAAACGAAGCGGCGAAGTCGCGGAACGGGAAAGGGGGGATAAAACATTGACGTATCGAATGAGAGAATCCCGCTGCGGATTCTGTGGAGGCTCGGTCGTCATGGCAACGCAAAATAGACAGCGTCGAGCGGAAGGGCATATCCGAGCGATGTGCGTTTTAGATGGGATTTTAATCGATTCCTCGCGCAGGCCAATGAGAGAGAATTTTATCGCTTTCGCGAGATGGTGCACAGCGTGAGGGATAACGAGAAAAATGCGTGAAAAAGAATCGCAGAGCACGTTTGCGACAGTTATGGGATGTTTCCGTGCAATCGTTGGGCGAAAAGGATCGTAATCTTCTGTGGCATCTTTCGGTACGATGACCTCGAATTCGGAGTCCGTCGAAGAGATCATCGGGTTCTCATTGCTGCCGTTCGTCGTCGGAGTTATCGATCTAAGATTTTTAAGTGACAGTAAAGAAATCTTTTTCATCGAAAAGTGTCGTAAATTTTCACATAGAAGTAGAGAATAAAATGAACCGATAGCAACTAAGTCGAAAAACAGAATATTATTAACAGAATACATATGATCGTTAAGAGGATTGAGGTGATGAAATCTAAGGCGATTCTTTCCAATTTAATGTATTTTAATTAAATGGTTATGAATATAGCAATGCAATTTATCCCATGAAAAAAGTCAGAGAATCGGTGTCAAAACATACCTTAGACTTATTCAAAAATTTTGGCAACAATTGTCGCATCCATTACTTTTCATATTATATGACCTTTTTAACTTCGCAGGTAGCGTAATAGTTTGACGTATTGTTAGGAAAATTCGAATTACCTACAAATACACCCTCCTGTATTAAGCGAAAAATGTATTTATTTACTCCGATAAAATTTAAAAACCAGGTCAACTCAAATATTAAAAGATTCCCATACTCATACCTAGCCAATTGAGGAAGTAAATCTAGAAATCCATACCATCACTCCTTAAAAATAATTTTAACTTTGCAAAATACGATTTTGCGTCGATTTAAATTTATTCGCTGATCCAATTAACCACACAGAATTTCAGAGGATTGCTCGACTAATATTCTTAAATTATTGTCATCTTACTCGGATTTCCTGGGTGGACATTGACTGCTAATGAATTAATAAGCGTTGAAAGAGTAATTTCGAAAAGGATTTTGAAAGTGAAGGAGCGTCCTTATTTCTGTCCATAATTGCATATCCATGGAGCTGAACTCAATGAGTGGTTTTCGCAGATCACAATAGGTGGGGCGCCATAACGAGAGCCATTGGACTCGGCAATCCACCTTTGTTCGCGCTGGCCCTGAGAGCAATTGGAGTGTTTTCTGTCCACTGACCCGTAATGCATGAGAAGCCAAGGGTTCGGGGCCTACGCTCTCAGGTGAAAGTAAGCGCTTTCCCAACAACACAAACTATATAGAAGATTTGAATTCGAAATTCATTAGCGAAGGGATAAATAGGGCTCTACGAATACTTTCTCCGGACTGCAGATTGGAAACGAAAGTTAGCAGTATTAATGATGACAAATTCCTTGCTCCAGTAAATGATTGAAAGAAAGGAAAATTCATCTTACATCTATATCTACATAATTACTCTGCTAGCCGCCTTTCGGCGTGTGGCAGGGGATGTAAACACAGAACTTCCGAGTTACCACTTTAGCTTATTGCTGTCGCGTATCGCTCGCGGAAACAATGACTGTCTAAAACGACTTGTCCTCATACCTATTTCTTCAATTTTACGCTTATTGTCGTATTGGCCGAAGTAGCAGAAGGGGGTCGCATAATACCGATTACGTCTTCTGCAAATGTACTTTTTCTGAAGTTATCATGCATTCGCAGCCTAACTTTTAATTTCCTTTCTTTCAAGGCTTCCCAACTTGCGTCTGAGAGCGCATTCGAAAGACTTGCTTTTCTATAGTTGCACTTTTTAACAAACAGTATCGCCTTGCGCTGCACCTTCTCTAGTTTGCTAGTGCTACATATTTTCCCCTCCAGATCTTATAAACTTGCCACATGTCCCCTCAGTGGCCTGAACAAAGTGAAACGACACCGCTCTCTAGCCTTTTCATTGCATATACCTACAATCCGATTTATAAAACAGAGCTTTTCTTGATGCTTTACAGCCGGTTTTACGATTATTTCTGCTCCTATTTAAGTAATTTGAATGAACAATTTATAGATATTGAACTGACTCTAGAACATTTATATTCATTCTACTTATTTTGTACTTTGGGTCTTAACGCTATAAAAATTGGAAATTAGGGATCAGTGGCTAATATCGCAGAAAAGCTAACGGAATCTTTAGAAATAATTTCTGGAGTCTTAAATATCATATTATGCAGCATTGATTTAATAAGAGTGTGATAATATAAATATGCGACTCTATACAGCAATTATGCGTCGTTATTGCAGCGGTTGAGCGAAGAAATGAAGAAAAAACGTCCTCATTTGAAAAAGAAAAAAATCCACTTCCATCAAGACAATGCACGGGTGCACACCTGCGCAGTTTAATGGCCAAAATTATGGAATTGAAGTTAGAATTATTACAACATCCACCATATTCACCGGATTTGGCCCCCAGTGACTTCATTCTATTTCCAAACTTAATGCTTTAGCGCTATAAAGATTGGAAATTAGGGATCAGTGGTTAATATCGCAGAAAAGCTAACGGAATCTTTAGAAATAATTTCTGGAGTCTTAAATATCATATTATGCAGCATTGATTTAATAAGAGTGTAATAATATAAATATGCGACACTATACAGCAATACATTTTCATGAAAGAAAATATGCGAAACATGAAAGTACTTGATGCTTGTAAAAACCTTGTTTAAGGTTTTTTTCTGATTTTTATGCCACAAATTTAATCAGAAAAGTTCACCAGGAAAGCACCAAATTATTCACAAGTTATTGCTTGTTAACTCTCTGATCGCAGAGGAGTCAGCGGCAGCAAAACGTCATGACTTATTGAATGATCGGAAGAATATCAATTTAGAGAAGCGATATTTGAAAATGTTGAATGAACGTGGGAGATATATGGGAAATGTAATCCGTTGTTTCATCTACCTGAATGGTGATTATTACTTAAATAAAATAAAATTTGTCCATTATTTTTATAAAATTTCTTCAACACAACAGTATTAGGAAAAATAACTTAATACATTTAATAGAAAATTTGAAGAACAGATCACTTTCCATAGTTTATTATTTATTTATATCAATTTAAAGGTAATTTACAAAACTCAACGGTCAACTTTATAAATACATAATGTCAACTATTATACCCCAATAATATATTTCATATTTTGGCATTTAGATCAATTCACTCGATGATTAGAAAGATTGAGGTGAGTAACCAGCATAATTTTTTCATAAAATATTTCTTTCAGTTAAATAAAGTACCATATTGATTTATTTATCAGAGTTTAGTAAGAACAACTATGAATTAACGTTTAATATGCGAAAACTGTACAATTGATAACATAAATGCTTTACAACGTCACATAATCAATATGAATAACATTACAAAATCACATGTGACGAACAAACACATTTATTTCATATTCAATCGCAAGTATACAACCTAAATGTCAGTTATTCTTACTAGGAATGAAATAGTATAATATTTTACAAGTATAAATCACACAATCGAACTTATTTTCAAAGGTTGAAAAATAAAATTTACTAAAAGAAAGCTGCACGGACAAAAAATAATGTACGCCGCCATCTTACGTTCGAACTGAACTAGTCTCTTTCTCGGCAATAGGACTTGGAAAATTCAGGATGTCTGAAAAATAATATTTAAATACATCGAGTAGGTTAAGTGCTCTTCTATATAAATAGTAAATCTCCCCAGAAGACCTTTTAATGAAAAAGGCTCATAATAAGTAACCATTTTTTAAGATATTAGCATTTCCTCCTAATTTTTCCAGTGATTTACTCCTTAGAATTGACAGTTACTTTCATTATCTCTTTGCTTCGCAACAACAACATATGCTTCTGAAAAATTCCGATATACAACAATAATTCCAATCCGCAGTTTCATCTTCCATCTGTAGTTGCTTAAGCCTTCGTTCTTCATAAGTCCCTTCCTCTTTGAGGATTGACTTTCGTTCTCTTGAAAGAGCTGTCCGCTGTGGTGCATCTGATGGAGATGGCTGTTTTGGTACATTCGGAGAAGACTTCATCTTAGATGTATTTCGAGTAGGTTGAGGGACATAGGGGTCTGATGGTTCAAAATGCACTTTTTGCTTCCGCTCCGAAGACATTTCTCTAACACACCCATTTGAATTAAACCATCAACTATTTGTCTTGTATACATATTTTCCTTAAAGTATTTAAAATGCATTTATATAAAAGACATTTTTTAACTGACAATAAAGATTCCCTCTCGTAGCTATCACTTTGAGTCCATAAATTACTAAACAACGCTGAAAGAATATGATGCATATGATTTATTTCATCCGATACTTAACACAAAGGTTGTTCAGCTTCTCCCTGCAGGAAATCAAGGTTTGAAAGCATAAGCTTCAAAGAAGGCTTTATGAATCATTTTCATTAAAAATATATTGTTATCATAAAAATGAAGCATTTACATATTAAAATTAAATTAACAATAAATATAAAAATTATCTCTATTTGATGTTGAAAATACCGTAAAAGTCATTCCTAGTTATGAGAAAATGTTTCAGATTTTTAGCGTGGCTTATTACTTCTTTACATATTAGTCATGAATAAACAAAAAATACTTCTTAGGAAAGCACTGATTAGAACTAACTGGTAAGTAAATAAATAGCAACAATCGGTGTCGATAAATAGCAACACGTTGTTATTGCATAACGTGCATAACCGATATGAACGGCTACTAGTTTTGTTTACTTTATGTGGGTCGTTCAATAAGTCCTTAGAGAATCTAAGAGATGGCGCTCGTAGTATCATAAATGCTTTCTAAGTAAGTATCATTACTCACTAGATAACTGTTAATGTCTCAGTTATGTCCATCAGATGGTTTCATTTTTATTGTCAATTGAAGCTAAAAGCTTTCGTTTATTAAATGGAAAAAGTGAGTTTGAGTGGCGATTAAACACTTATATTTAAAAGGTTTAACACCGAAAGAGATCAAAGCTGAGTTGGATGAAGTTCATAGCACATCTGCTCCTGCGTTTGCGACTGTTGACAATTGGGTAAATGAGTTTAACGTGGCCATACATCTGCAGAAGATGAACATCATTCATCAACCTCAAGTGGAAGTGACTACCCCGAAATGATTGACCAAATCCACGATATGGTTTTGAGTTTTAATGACAAATTAATGTGCGTGAAATAGTTGAGACCACAGGTACATCACTCGGTGCAGTGTTTACAATTTTGCACGAATAATTGAGTGTGAAGAAAATCTCGGAAATATGGGTTCCGCGTTTGCGTTTGGAGAATAAAGGTAATCGTGTGGTCGACTCGGAGGCTATTTTGGCGCTTTTCCTTCGCAATCCTGACGAGTTTCTGCGTCGATGCATACCTGTGGACGAAACATGGATACATTACTAGACTCCGGAGACAAAGGAACACTCAAAACAGTCGCTTTTTAATGCGAACGGGCTCCGAAGAAGGCGAAGACGGTGAAATCGGCCGATAAGATAATGGCCACGTTTTTTTGGGATGCGCGCGGAATCATTTACACCTCTTACTTGGAAAAAAGTCAAACGATAACTGGAGAGTATTGTGCGTCGTTATTGCAGCGGTTGAGCGAAGAAATGAAGAAAAAACGTCCTTATTCGAAAAAGAAAAAAATCCACTTCCATCAAGACAATGCACGGGTGCACACCTGCGCAGTTTAATGGCCAAAATTATGGAATTAAAGTTAGAATTATTACAACATCCACCATATTCACCGGATTTGGTCCCCAGTGACTTCATTCTATTTCCAAAGTTAAAAAAATGTTTCGCGTTTTTCGGTGATGGAGCGTATAGATTCTGGTAGGGAATGCGGGTTTAGCGTACACAAAAAATGCGATCTATGCGGAATTCTCTTATGATAGGAAGAAAATTTAAAGTTTTACGAATGTGTATTTCACAAACATCGACAAGTTTCGACTAATAAATAGTCGTCATTACACCTGGTAATGACTTCTTATTAGTCGAAACCGGTCGAACTGTGAAATATTCATTTTTGGAATGTCTACCAATTGATATCTTGCCTACAAGTATGCAAAATAGTAAAAAGGAAGTGAAGTTGATTGCTAAATAAAGTGAGAAGTGCTGGAGACAAAGGCCTGGCCAGGGCTTCGACTGATGAGGAGAAACGAAGAGTAAAAGAAGTGGTTGGGTTGGACGCATAATGATCATGAGCTGCTAAATGTGGTCATTTAAGGTAGAATTAATAGCTTTTTTAGAATTAATTAATAGCTTTTTTAGAGTTTTAGTGTTTGACTTTGAGCACAGATGCGTACCCCTTAAATCCCTAAGAAATGGAGAGAGTAACGATATGGCTGAGACTCGAGCCAAGATCTCCCAATCTTCGGGTAGGTGTTCTAACCACTGAAACCAATGCAGCATCTCTTCCACACTGTTAAAGGAATGCCTTAGTTTGGAAAGTGGGAGACTTGTGCTCTGATCCCAGTCATGTCACTATTTTTTATACCTGTTTATCCTTAATTAGTTAGGTTATTATTTAATTACCTGGAAAAGACAAACATATAGGTAAAAGCAACATTATCTGGGCGGTATAAAAAGAGAGGAGAGAGAACAGGAGCGTGAGAAATGACGTCGAGTTGACAATATCGGGATTCATAGACATATTTGTTGGAGAAGTCTATCGAAAGGCTCAAGGTGACCATACATCCCGTTCAGCAATTTTTTGCCTCGAATTTCTTGCTATGCTTTGGAAGCTCATTTATAATCTACATTGTTACCCACAAGAATCCCTCCTAATGTATCCCCCTCATTTAATACCGAAGGTTGGTATGCGAGAGGAAGGGTTTGAATCTATCAGGAATGAGGGACATATATTCGAAAAGGACACGGAAGAGTCCATAAGAAGGCAGAGCATTCGCGGCGGAGCACGACCTCCTTACTCCTTTTTCCAAAAAGCTCTCCCCTGACTCATTTCTTCATCGGAGCGCCACTAAACTCCACCGCGAGTACCGCGGAAGAGTGGATAGAAGAAAAAAATGCCCTTTTCTTCCTAAAAAGAGGTGAAAAAATAAGGAGCGAGGATAGGGAGTGGTTACGTGCCCTCTCCACCGGATAAAGTGATGACGATGTGGTTTTTCTCTTAAGTTGGCGGAATGGAAAGGAGTGGGAAAGAGAGACGGCCGAGGCGAGTTGAGGAGGATTTGAGTGGTGTTGGAGTGAAGGGGATTTGCAAATGTGGGAGAAGCGAGAGGTTAGCCACGGGGAAGAGGAATTCGGGCTAGAAAAGTCGCTAACACCAATTTGAGGGAGGTTAACGTATGAGAGGTCGGAGAAAAAGAAGTCCGGCTTAGGCACATGATTAACAGTTCTAGATTTTCAAGAATACATAATTTATATCACAAAATGAAACTTGTTGTGTCCATCGTATTGGATCTCCGTGCATGTACAACTTTTTTAAATTCATGATCTAATAGTTTTATTTTAAAATTTCAAAGGTTTTGTCAAAAGTTTTGTCTAATCGGCGTCATTAACAGAATTTAAATTCAATGAAAATAATAGAAAAATTGGTCCAGTTAAGGAATTTATCAGAACGATTTCTGGAAAATTATTTGTTGATTGACCAAAGTTTTTATCAATTTTCTACAGAAAGTGTTCCTTGGGGTATGCATTGGCAAAATTTAAGGTATAAATTTACTTCAAGCAGCAAATTTCAGTTGAATTTTCTAATTCAATTTGGAAACAATCAGCTAATTACTAAAAATAAAAAACTAATTTAATAATAATAAATAATTAAATTTTGGCAACATCCTACTCATTTATATAATAATAATATATGCTAACTGAATCAGCAAACTTTTCTTATAAGCATTTTAATTGATGTAAACCTGATAACATTCACTTTCGATTACTTTCTTCATTAGAACTATCCTAGGGAAATATTCACAGTTGAAATAAAAATCACCCTCCAGTCATTTGTGTATGTGTATATATTTTCACGTATATGTAGAAATAAGTAGATTATGATTTTCATTCTACTTTGGATCCATTCCATAGATTTTCACATGGAAAAACCTTCCACAATCGATTTCATCCTGAGAAATTTCCTTGTTATTAGTTTTTTCCCACAATATTCCATTATAAAAGACGTCTAGTATTTATTTCACCGCTAACTTTTGCACAAGGACTATAGAACATCATTTGATATTAAAAAAGAGACTTTTGAAGTGGAAGGAAGGATTTAAGGAGATCTCAAAGAAATTTTGAAAAATTCCAGTTGCTGAAACCTGCACTCGTGTGGTAGAGCAGAAATACCTCAAGCACAGCAGTACTTGAGCAAGAAGTTTGACGGGAGTAAGGGCACTACGTTTAAGGCCAGGTACAAGCACCTTGCTTAAGGGAGAAGGTTTTGGTTCCATGAGTTTAAATTAGAGGGAAAAATGTCAGTTATTTTAGAAGAGTAGTAATCTAAATATGGAGTAGCACTCATACATTAAGGTTCAATTGCAGTTTCAGCCAATTTTCGGCTATGAAATGAATCAGATTTATGCTTTTCAAATAATTCAAAAGTATTTCTTACTATATATGAAACTACGGAAATCAGCTAATCTTTTCCTTTCTTAAATGCTAATTTCTGCGTCGTTTGTCAGAATTTGTTTGTTGCATCGTATGGTCTATTGAATTTGAGAACTTTTTTCATCTTCATAGGAGATGGTCTTTCTTTCGGGCCAATTTTTATTTTGCAGGACTGCTGAGTTATAGTGGTTGCCATTATAATGTCATATACCAAGTGTAACTCTAATGATATTAATTTTTCTATAGATAGCTAGTTATTGCTTGGATATGGGATTGTTAGATTCACAACAGGGTTGTTTCTTAGATTAGAATTCACGTTTTCACTCCTATAACTGGATATATCAAGATGAAGATAACTCCTGATACAGGAGTCGAAACGTCGTATGTAACCGAAATAAAAAAAATAGATTAGAGACCCAAGAAGCCGCTATCAGAAAAGTTCACCTGGAAAGCACCAAATTATTCACAAGTTATTGCTTGTTAACTCTCTGATCGCAAAGGAGTCAGCGGTAGCAAACATTCATGACTTATTGAATGATCGGAAGAATATCAATTTAGAGAAGCGATATTTGAAAATGTTGAATGAACGTGGGAGATATATGGGAAATGTAATCCGTTGTTTCATCTACCTGAATGGTGATTATTACTTAAATAAAATAAAATTTGTCCATTATTTGTATAAAATTTCTTCAACACAACAGTTTTAGGAAAAATAACAAATTATTATATATAATAATAATAAATTATTGCAGCGGTTGAGCGAAGAAATTAAGAAAAAACGTCCTCATTTGAAAAAAAAAAAATCCACTTCCATCAAGACAATGCACGGGTGCACACCTGCGCAGTTTAAATGGCCAAAATTATGGAAAGAAAGTTCGAATGACTACAAAATCCACCGAATTCAACGGATTTGGTCCCCAGTGACGTCATTCTATTTCCAAACTTTAAAAAAATGGTTCAGCGGACAACTTCGAACGAGGAGTTCATTGCTCAAACAGATGCCTATTTTGAGGACCTTCGGAAATCCTACTTTTTTGACGGCTTAAAAAAGTTGGATAAACGTTTGGAAATGTGTATAGAGTTTAAAGGATATAATGTTGATTTCTTTTTTAATCCACACAAAATAATTTGTTTTTCTATGTTTTTCTAATGACTTATTGAACGTCCCTCGTTTTTCTCCACTGAAAATTTTAAGGAAATCTCTCAGGGCTGAAGTGAACTAGTAACGTTAAGGAAGTGTAGCGTAAAGCTGAAGCCAATTTAACGATTTCTCAAATACAGAGAATTAATAGACTTTACCAATGATAATCTAACGGATGATTTGAAACGAGAAGTTTGTAATTATTGAGATAGTCAGCATCTCTCCTTTTTTAAATTCAAGCGATGGTATCCTTTCTTAAACTTCACGAAGTTTTGAAGAATTTCTTACCTCCAGAAAGTCATTGCCAAGCTTTTGTTAGTACACATCTATAGTAGTTGGTTATTAAATACCTAAAACGCGATTTTGAACTAGGATTGTGTTAAATGGCGTAAAAAAGTCTACTTACTGAACTCCTTTTATCGTCGAATCAAATTAGGCAATCAGATCAGATAGAGGCGATTAGCGATAGGTTCTCCTTTTAACTAAAATTCACCACTAATCGCTTGGGTAAACTCTGAGGCCGCTATACATTAAGTCTCCACCAATTTCCCATCCAATCTTTTACCTTTCGCTACGGTGTGACCTTTCTAATCTTGTGGCGCAATACTTGTCCCAGAAACTGCATCCATTATAAATACAATACAATGCAATACAAACGTCTTTTATTGGGCGAAATTGGGACTAAAGAGTCCCATTTTCCATTTAACCCTAAATGGGGTTTTAGTATCCCAAAGTGACATATCTGCAGGACAATTATATCGCTCCGCTACCTTTTTCCGTATAAACTCGAGGCGTTTAAACTTACATTTATGAAATGACATCTGAAGAGTACTTCGTGTTTTCCTAAAAATAGTTATTATGACAGGTTATGCTTGAAACGGATCGCAGTAAATAACATTTTCAATAAATGCGATTGATGCTTCTTGTGAGGTATTTTGAACTATTTTCTTGGAATAGCCGAATTTCGTATTACCCTCGAATGCTTCACAAAGATTCGTCTACCAAAGATTTTATTTCAAAGAATTTATTCACTAAACATTAGTTTACATAATTCTCTAACATTAAGAGGAATATTGATAGTAAAGTTTAATTTGTAGGGAAATAGAAAGAAAAGGGAACAAAGTAACGATGACGAATTATTTGAATAGAATTATGAAATGATGCGATGATTTGAAATTAGTGCACAATGTACGTAGACCAATGTTCGGTCATGAAGCAGTGATTATTCGTACAGCCTCCGAGGGAAAACTTTATCATCAGTAGAATCGGTGAAAGATCTTGGAGTAACCCTTACGAATACCTTAACATGAGGTACACACATCCTTAATAAATGTGGATTGCTTTTCAGAAACTCGGATTCGTTAAGAGAATAATCGCTAGGAGCGAAGAAAAAGTCCGTAGGTGCGATGTTACTAAACTTTAATTAGGCATCGCCGTTATTATGAACGTATGTAGTGTATGGGACCCTGTCGAAAAATGTTGTATTCGTGAATTATATGAGGTAAAAAGAAAGGCGATACGGTCAGTAAAGAAATGTTAAGACAAATCGTCACTCAGATACATCAGCGCGTAAGATGAGTATTTTTATAAGATGGCAGATGTAAAGAACAGCCTAATTTACTTAATAAGTTCAGAGAAAGTATGTTCTATAAAGATGTAGTCGATACTGTGCGCCCTTCCTGTTACGTAGCCGTTCTGTTACTGCGAGAAAAATCATGGAAATAGATACTAGATCTAATCGTTCATCAAGAATTCACTTTCTCTGCGAACAATACACGAAAGTAATCGATATTAAGGAAGAAGAATCATGGTGTTTGTGTACCTAGCCGAACGCCGAAATGTGGCTTGTAGGGTACATATGTAGATAAAGATGAAGCTCTCTAAACAATACTTGCACAAGTGCAAATAAAGTAGAACAAATAAAGAAAGTCCTTTTTTGGCCGCATGGAGGCTCATTTCTTGTACGAAAATTTTGTTGTGAAAATACCTGCTACGCAATCGCTCATCTTCGAAACGAAATAGGGCTACGGTGTTATCGCAAAACTAAAGGATAACTGAAGAAATAATACATTAGCAAAAAAATAGGTTGATAGGTACATTTCACAACGTGTCACGGCTGAAGATGGATATACGGGTGTAGTTCTTTTCTTTTATTTCCACGTTCTATAAGATTAACATGCCAGTTATTATTTTCATATTCCGATTATAGACGTTGAAAATTTGAGAAGAAACAAATTTCTTTAATCACAGACATTTTATCTTTACTTTTCCTTCGCTCAAAAAGATTACATGAAAAAACGCTTCTCAATGTTTTGCATGTCCAAAATACCTTCAAGTAACCCATTTTCACGAAAACCGATGACACAACTTTTATTCTTTCTCAAAAAGGGAAAGGAGTTATATTGTGATATCATTCGTACGCCTTCTTCGTGGCACAAGGACGTCGGGTGAAGGCCCAGAGGCCGAAAGGAGAGGAGATAATCCTATTTAATTAGAGCCTAACACGAACGGCATGTAATACACGGGGCGCCGAATTACCGGGAGTGCTGGTCGCAGTCTCGCACAAACTCTGGGGAAGGCCGTGATGAGAACTCGTCTTCGGCTGCATTCGACCCTAAAGCTGCTGCACTAACGCAAAGAGTATATTAATAATCTCTGTTTAGGCCAATTCTTGTGTTCGGTTGGCGTTTTGGTATTAATCGCAATTAGAAACAATGAAAATAATGGTATTCGATGAAAAATTACAGCTTTTCTTGAAATTTGCATTCAAAACGTGCCATCAAAGGTGAAGCAATGGTTTTCTGATGGTTACGGCAGTAAATCTAGCTGTAAGTTCCAATAAGACTTCATTGCAATAACATTTGCTAAATTAACTTAATTATTAGAAGTGTGAATGTGCTAGTTAGATATACAAAGAAATTTATAATTTCTGCGACCAAACTACATCAAGATAGGTAACTCATTTGTATTTATTTTTCTTTGGTCAAGTGTTCAATTAAATCTAAGGGTTTTCCTAGGATGTAATTAATCACTTTATAGCAGAAAAGCCATGTTAAGCATGGGGTTATTGAAATAATGAAAAAGCCAGGGAAATAGAGCGAAAGTGAAAATTTGTAACTCTTTACTCCTATATATTATGTGAGTGATTTAAAGTAGTTAAAATCGATTTCCTATATTCAAATTTTCAAGTAATACAAGGCCGATGAGGTTCCTTTAAGTCTCACCTTAAACGCGCATTCTTTAGTGTCCAATGGGAAAGAGGCCGACGGAAAACTTATGACACATTTAACTTTAACTTGGAATCTAGAATAATTAGTTATATGAAATATAAGTAATGGCAACCGATATGAAATTTATTTTTTACAAAAGTTAGCGACTACATTTCTTGGCGGAAGTAGGACATTCATAATGTGCAAGCGAAGAAAAACCGTATTATTCACAATGGAAAATTTCAGCAATACGTTCTGAAAATATTCCTTCGTAAGTATAGCCGCATAGTCTCTGCATTTGACGTGTGTGTTATTGAGTGAGAGTTAAGAGCACTTATCCATTACAAGGAGAGACTTTGGACAATGCGACGAAGGTTAGCGAGCAAAAACTATGACCCTGAAGCGGAGGCTTTAACGGCAGAATATATATGGCAGAAAATGGATTAAAATATGCGCATTGTGTGCCTAAGCACCTGAATGGTGCAGAATTGGCAAATTGCCTTCCCGCGAAAACACAGGAGGGGTTTGGCGAAGCGCCCGGGTGTGGTTCGAACGGAATGAGGGACTCGTCAATGAGGAGTATTACGCCGAATTGAGTGGATGGTTTTTTCAATTTCGGAATGGAATTGGATGATTTTTAATGGGAAAGGAATTATTGGAAAAACCGGAGAAAAAGTTGTCCATTATTCAAAGCGCCGCACCGATTAGATGCGTCTCCCTTCGCAATTTTTTTTCACAAAGATCTTCTATTAAATACAGTGTCGTGTATATGTTATTAAAAATATATATGAGCACCTGCGACAATTGAAAGCGTCTCACCACTAAAGGTAACGTAAAACTATGTTACATTAATTTCTAACAATCTGACAAATAGCACAATTTATAAATACTCTTATAGTTACTAGTAGATAAACACTGAAGATGGCAGTATTTCATTTAACTTTCGTTGACAGTATTTTTTTTGCTCTTACATATAATGTGCATACATTCTATTATCTTGTATTTAAAGACCCTTAAATCACATTTTATACTAATATTATATATACTAATATTTACATTCTAATCATGTTATTTATGTTAAACAGAATCTATCTCCAATACTTCCTAAAATAACAAACAATTCTATTAGCCTTATTCGGGGGTTATAACTGCCTTAGAGGGTTTCCACCGCTCATTATGACTTCCTTGAAGCCGATGAGCAACAAGACAAAAGGGCCTGGCCGTTTATTGCTGAGTATAGCATTACTTTCAATATTAATTCAGTAACAAGTTGGTTATGCACACATTTGAAGTAACATATTTAACGTGTTTGTACTAAATTCATACAATCATCACGTTTTGTATTTTAGTCCGTGATTTTCTGAAAACACTCCTGTGTCTTGTTTATTATTTACTCAAAGGAGACAACTGAGACATTTTTGTCATGCAGATAAAAGATGAATCAAGTACATTAAATATAAATATCTTTGGGGTACTGATGATGCCTTCTCGGAAGGCGAAACGTGCATAGGGAATGCACTCTTTTTGATAGCTTATGGAGATCGTTCTGTCACTTATTCTATAACATATAGTCAAGAAACTGCATTGGTATATACGAGTATATCAAGAAATTAAAACTATTTTACCTAACTAACATATGAATGTCTTTTATCCACCACCACAGACATAACAAGAACTAATTACTTCGGAGGTACTGCATTTGACTTTGCTTCTAAGAGAACTATTTCACTAATCAACAAAATCCTTACATCGTCCAGTTGCAAAGGAATTCTGAGTAATAAACGCAACGCACTAATTACATCGTGTGCAATTTCTTTTGTCTTGAAAAGTACTGATTCCGCATTCCGCCCACCATTGGAGAGGGATTAAGGAGAAATTACCTCAACAAGACGGTAGACCGAATAAAATCTGGAAAGTTCGTAATCATATATTCAACCTCGTCTTGCTGTTGCTTTCGCAAACAAATAGTTAAGCGCAACGTTGTCCAGATAATATATTAGGACCATCAACGCGTGAACTCCGTCATCTGATCCATTCTTCAACGGGAGGTGAGCTATGCGACTCAAGATTATATGGGTCGGATCAGATTCCCCTTTGATTAATAGAGTTAATTAGGGCTCCTACGGTTGATGAGGCGAACGTGGCTGTGGAGTGAGCCGGGGAGTAGAAAGGAGTTAAAATTGGATGCTGGAAAGGGGTGGGAAGACGGCCGAATGGAGAAATTTATATTAATCTCCAATTACGACGAAGGAAACGCTTGAGAATGGATTCGCGAGGGATAAGGGGAGCAATCGGGAATAAAACGGAAAATATATCGAGCGAGAGAACGGAGGAAGAATGGGAATGATTCCCCAAAGCTCATATCTTGAAAATAATATCACTGATTCAATTTATTTAATTGGATTTTGAAAACGTGTTCAGGGAATTTTCTGATTCTTAGGAATTCCTACACCAGCATTGGGTTTTGAGATGTGTGGTATAAAAATTTAGATAAATAGCTTCACCAGTTATTCTGATACTTCTGATATAAATTATCGAAAATAACCCGATAAAATTCGCAAATGGCGGACTAGATGCTGGAGAATTAAAGATGATATTTCTAGAAGATTTTTAACTGAAATTCATATAAAAAATATTTCAAATATTTCGTGTTCTTGTAAATTCAATGTTTTCTTTTCCACCGTTTCTGTAACTGTTCTAGTCTGATCTAAATATAAAATACGACATTCGCGAATTAAGCTAGTCCTTAGGTTATCAACACAGAATATCCTTCCCAAACGAAGGACCTTTCTCTTAAGAATCAGCTCTTACATTCACTATGTTAACTGAAAAATCCATGGCTTCCATTAAATAATAATTATATTCTGGCAAAGTTCAACTTCTGCAGTAAAAGTAATCTTGAATCATAACGTCTCATTAGAAGCAGCTAGAAAACATTCCCTTGTTCCCTTTAGAAATACGATAAGAACATTTTTATTCTTATTAAAGCAGGAATATCATACTGATAACACTTTACGTAGTCCTTTGAAATATTCCCATTCTACAACAAATACATAGGTAAGCAACAGTTACAGTTTAGATAGTTTTTATTACGAATAAATTATAAAAGAAGTAACCAATGACTTTGATGACCTTGCATCGCAAAAGTAAGCACTGATGAAGCCGTTTAATGGTATGAGGCAAGTTTTTACGAACTTCGGAGCGATGAAAGAAATAAACCAAAAGACCAAAATTTGAGTAAATGTTTACTCAAATTTTATAATTCACTGAAAATTAAGCCGATGATGTATTAACCTTATTCTTGAACCTTTCATAAATACGTGTATTTTCGGAGTAAAACAGTTATAAATCGACAAAGAGATTCGTAAATCCTC
This sequence comes from Ladona fulva, assembly GCA_000376725.2. Lineage (NCBI taxonomy): Eukaryota > Metazoa > Arthropoda > Insecta > Odonata > Libellulidae > Ladona > Ladona fulva. Next base: position 674,168 of record KZ308354.1, on the reverse strand, counting down.
TTAATGTCCAAATCACACAAAATGTGGTATGCACTCCGTACAATTTATGTTTCATAAATAAAATGTACGTCCCTTATCATTTAAATGATACTGTAAACTCAACATGCTTAGATTTATGACGTAATTAACTGGGACTGCGCTTGGAACAAATGCGTGGCCTTAAAATTGGTCACAAAATGACCAAAATTAAATTTTTCATAATTTTATAAATACGTTACTTAAATTCATAAAAAATCAGCAATTTTCAAATCCTTAGATCGAGAGTAGGAGCATTTGCCTTTCCTTAACGTTCCTTGATTAATAAGCCGAATTTTTTATTCTTCTTTATAATCTCGAGGCATTCTAAAGAAGCTAACTTAATTATTTGGAATCCAATCACGCAGACCTGCTTCTCCCATTAAATCACATCCTAAATGCATTGCGTTTGTACGAGTCATTCCAAGTAACCTAGTTAATTCAAATCGCTTCAATTGATCAGTCGGGATTCTTCCTAACAGAAAAATTCATTAATGTAGGAAACCAACTTCATGATTTTTTTATCTCATCGTCACTTCATATTCGAGCAAATTCCGGAATTGAATCGCCTTTTTCATACTATAGAAGTGTGACAGTCTGTAGACCTCACTTTTTAATTTGATTGCTGCGGGTGAACATTTTGAAATTCAAAGAGAAATGATTAGTATGTATGGGAAAATAATCATCCCTGCAAAAGGTTATTCTTGAGCTATACATAAATATTCTATATGAGCACATTTAAGTAATAGAGCAAAAATTCACTCCATTTGTCATTCTCTATTACCTAATTTAATATTAGGCAGGGAACAGTGTTGGTTCTATTTACAAATCATACCAAAAGCAACAGAAAAAGATCAACTGACTTGATAAAGTAACTCTAAGTTATTTAAATTTAAAGATGATATGATTAGAGAAAATACGTACCTTTCTCTGGTTCCACATGCATAAAGGCTGCAAGTCACTGAATCAAAAAACTTAATAACAACAAAGTTAGTATTCTCATACTTTAAGATACGGATTGCTTCAGATTAAGAATTGATAAAAATATTAGTTAACATGAGTCTGGTTACAAGAGAGTCCTCAAAAAGTTTTTGTAATATAAAGCATTAACACCTCCCGAAATCATAAAGAATGACGGTTTAGGGAGGTTTTCCAGTATTATAAGGATAATAAAGAATATTATGAATATACTGTTAGTCGTACACGGTGCAGGTATCATCAATACATATAAAGCAGAGATTCGGTGATAAATTATTATATATTACTCATATCCAAATTATGTTCGTATTTTATGAATATGAATTCAAAGGTTCATATTTTATGAATATTATATTAATATTCTCAAACTTATATATAAGAATTATTATTCCCATGAAATTCTAATTTGCAGGTAAGGAAATTCACTCAAACGCCATTCATTTTCAATAATTTTAGTTTGCCTACCTTCCTTCTTTCTCAGAAAATGTTCTCCTAAAATTCTCCGTGCCCTTATCTCTATTCCCTCCACATTATACCAGCAGACAATCCTGTTTGCGAACCCAAGTCTTTCGGTTATTTAATGATATTTGTGGTTTCGCTGCAATGTTTGGATAAAACAGAAGGAATCGAACATCCGATAGTGGACCATTAACAAATTACGGGGAAATATTAAAACCCTTACTGACCTTTAAAGTGAATTGTAATGTAAATTTAACGTTTTTTATTTTTATGCACCGTACTCATGAAACCAAGCCTCAAAATTTCTCTCGAAATGGAACAGAGGAGAGGTGACTGAAGATTTTATATGAGTACAGGAGGAGGGATGCTCGCTATTCCGTTTAACTCCTCATGTCAGTCGGCAAAGTTTCACAATTCAAAGCAGAGGAATCCCTCGTTAATCACATTGTTGATCATGATTTACTATCTCATACCGCCGGAATTATTCCGGACGAATTCGCGGAATCATCGTTCACTGGAGATAAAATGATCAGCAGAGACTGAAGTTTCTTGGAAAGGCCAGAAATTATTAGGCACATGTTTCTGCCATACTCCACTGACAAATACAACTTCCATTCCGATAATCCAGTCAACATTTATAAAATTTGGCTATGTTCTTATTCGTTGCTAAACTCACTAATATCGAAATATGGGTCAATATTTCTGTAGTTATCAATTATCAGCGAAGATCTCGCGCCTCACGTGTTAAGATTGACTCAGAAATGCATGGGTTACCAAGCGAACATTTTTTCGCCGTTACTGAATCTTTTTCTTTCAAATGTATGATACTTGCTCATGCGATGACAAATTGCTGTGTCAAACATATGACCGATTAGGAGTGTTTCTTAATAACAACGATTTTGCATATTAGGATGACGGTTGTTTGTTGATTTTTCACGATCAATGAGGGAAAAAAGTGCAGGGACGAGGGAAAACTTGCGGAAATTAGAAATTTTTTTTACAAAAATGAGGTTTACAAATAAAATCTCATTGTGTGTTCAACGCTAGGGTTACATTTAAATCTGTATTCTTTACTTTTGGATTTAATTTTTTCGATTTTGTCTCTTTATCTTTTCTCAGTTAGAATCCTTTGTTTTGATATCCAAATAAACATACTTTCCAAAGTGAACGTTTGTTCGCCAACGTGGTCTCACAAATGGTGAAGCGATTAGAGTAAGTTAATCGGACCTCTAATTAGAGTAAGTTAATCCTCACCTCTATGGTCTTTAACCAGGCCACCGATTCAAAACTCAGTCTTTGAGTAATCTTTATAATCTTTGAATTACCGATGATAAAGAATTATTGGAAACATTGAGTTCTGTATTTTATGAAAGAATTCTTTCTCAGTACGGGTGGAATATAGTTTTCTTTCCTCTTTTGAGATATTATTGTCTTGCGCAAAATTTGCTTTTGTTTTGAGGATAAGTTATTCATCGATTTATTGTTCAAATGGATTTGATAAATATATCGAAATCGAAATGTCATTAACGAAAAAAGAAATCAGTTTGATTTCTAATGGCTGAAAAAGTTGAATAGCTGCAAGTTAATGAAAGAGTACTAACAAAGGGATTTTTGCCCCAATTTTAAATCATTCCGTTTCGTTTCGTAAAATTATTTTGTTAGAAGCTTTTTTCGCTGTAAAAGTAACCCATAACATTTATGGCCGAAGGCTTAGGGTTACGTTATATTCAGTTCTTCGTAGAGTTGTATTCTCGTCAATCTTACATTTCCTCCGCTTAGCTTTCTTTTATTATTACTTACTTTTGACACGTTCACTGTTGATTAGTGATAGATGCATTGGAAATTGAGCTTTACGCAGTGAACGTGTTAACTGTTTCAGGTTATTAATATGAATGAGATTTTCTATCTAAAATTAGTGATTTTAATGTATCTGCAACAGCCTTGCGTAAGACCAGTAAAAAACGGAGAAATGTTACAAGTCTGCAAGAAAATGCATATACCTCGCCATCGATGCGTTATAAAGTACAGCTTAATTATTTAGTACGGCATAATTATTTCGCATAATCATATAGCAGGGCCATCTTCGTTATGTAAATAACTCGCCCACTTCTCCTTCAACTTTCCTGGCACCTGTGCGACTTCATGCGAGCCCTTCCCTCATAAGTTCCCAACACACTCTAATGACCTCTCCTCTAATGTGGCTGAGGGAAGTGTGTTTATCCAAGCGCTTATTAATTCACTCCACCAGCAACGTACACAGCAGCCAACTCCGTGCGGACCTGCATGCACCACAATCACCTTTCTACTGAGCCGACCCCTGTGCCACAAAGGCTCTACTTGCACTCCCTGCAAACAACCAAACTTAGCCAATCCTCATATTTCTCTTATCTCCTTCTATATCCAAATAACGCTTCATCTGCTGTAGGAACTCATACACTTGTATAAAGACAGAATATTTCACAAATCACGGGGACAATAAATGAATTGATTTCACTAGATACATAACTATTATTTACAGAATTATAGTAAAACATTATAATAATAATTAATATACACCTTTTAATTTTGGTAATATAGATGCTATTACACTTAATAATACAAATTGTAGTACAATTTATAGTAACAATATAATTGAAAATTTCAATAATAAAATTATGTTAAAA